>JBBPOL010000234.1:0-16784 GCA_038091435.1 Leccinum variabile | reverse complement strand
TGCGTGCCTTCAATACCCTGGTGTGTTCGGGTCGGTCTCACCAGGTCGCGGCCGAGATTTGGCACTCACCATCAACACGTACAATAGGTCCTCCAGGATGATGGCCTCTTGAATATCAATCGGCAGATGATCCAAGACATCCTCTCTCTCTTTCCCTTTGCTTTTTGGGATTTTATTAATTCAACGGCGCACGGACAAACGAAGTCTCGGCAATGAATGATGACGACTCGTTGTCTGCGATTGGCCATGAATGAATGGCAAAGAAGAGCAAAGTAGTCGAGACAAGTACTTCTTCCTCGATTTTCACGCGAGTTGCTAGTAGGAGAATCGATGTCTTCGATATCGTCACTCAGTCGTCTGTTCCCCCTGACGGACGCGATGGTGCCCGTAATCTGTGCCCATCATGTATTGAGGATGCACCAGCGAGCTAGTAAACCCAAAAGGACTACCTTTGTGTATTATTTGGCGGACAAGGTGAAGTTGTTCTTACGTGCCAGACGTGTTCTGGGAGTGTATGGATCCATACTAATTGAAGGGGCTTGAAAGTTTAACGGAAGCGTGTGAAGACAACTTCGATATGTGGCTGTGTCTTTCTGGAGGACGACTTCTTTGCTTTTCGCACTTTCAAGAACCTCTACTTATCAGCATCTGTGTTGTCCCATCTAATCAGAGCTCGCGAAAACGATCACTATCCTCCGAGTCCGTGTTACATGACATGTTTGAATTTCTCTTATTGTGTCCTATCCTTGTTCTCGCTAACTTCCTCGTCTCCTTTGGAAATTATCAGCACTAGGCTTCTTTTACGTGCGCTAGCACTTTACTAGAAAATGACGGTGGCCCGTCGGAGGAGCTGCAGTTTAAAATCACTGACTCTACCAGATCGCGGTGTATCCTACCAGGAGATCGTGTTTCTTTTTTCAATGCTTCAGCTGCTTTTACACTCACGTCATTGGCTCAGTGACTGCGACCGGTGAATCGTTCGGAGGGCACTTTTCAGTATGAATGTATGGTTGGCACTAACCATCAAGCTCTGTCGCTGAGACACAGAAATACTACCGTACAGCCAAAGGTATAGTCCAGAATCAATGAAACGTAAATGACTCACGACAGATAGGCTGTAAATGAAATTTAATTCCCGTTGGGACCAGATAACTCAAATAATGTTAAACTAGGTGTCCCACAGTTCCCTGGATTTTAAAGCCTCAAAACGGACGTAGTATCAAAAAAAAAACTAGTATACGGTGTTCGCACACTAGTTTGCAATGTTTCTTGCAGTGTTCACTATCGCCGCATCAAGAGGTGCAATGGTCGCCACGAATACACATGATACTTACTGTTTCATTGACAGAGGCAACTTCCTCGTTATCGCAAGTACTGTCGCATATACGATAGGGTTGACATGGGGCGGCGGTATCACCGCTCCATGGGGCTCATCAGCGGTACTCGTGCCGGCTTTGTTGGTCTTGGTTTTTTATCACTTACGAGGCCACCCTCGCTAAGCACCCGCTCGTGCGTGCTGGCAAGGGCGCATCCCCAGTCTCATCTGGTGTTTACTTGCTCTCGTTCGCGTCGCTTGCGCCTGCAATAATTATCACAGGGATACAGGTCACTCGACAATAATATCGAGTGCCGACGTGGCTAGGATGGATACTGACCATCATTGGTCTTGGTTTTCTGAGCGTGACCCTCACCACGGATTCCCTTATAAGATCTCTTGGATGTCTGGTGCTGCTTGGTTCCGGAATAGGGTACGTCGTGCCCTTCAGCTCGCGCTGATCACATTCTAACGTTCTGGCCGTTGCAGTATACTGTATGCGACAGCGATGTACTCCATCCAAGCACCCCTACCAATCACGCAGAACGCACCCGCGATCTCCTTCATGTGGTTCATGCACTCGTTTGGATCTGGGACACGATTCCTTTTTCACCCATGCTGGTGTTCTCAGGTTTAGCGCCTCCTTCGTCGTAGGTGTGGGGTATCACTATCGGCAGCGCCGTCCTCCGAAACGAGATCGCCACGAAGATGTTGGACAATCGAAAAGAGGGGAAATTTTGGTCAGTGCTTCTGCTTTGTTCCCCGACTCCTGTAGAGGAGGAGGGTTCTGAATGCATCATGGTATCGATCAGCTGAAAACACGCGCACCCTGTGACAGCTCTACCACATCGATGGCAAAACGAAAGTTAGATGCGCCTTCGCGCTAAGCTGTGGAACGGGTCATTAAATCGCCACCCTCACCAACGTTGTTGACACCGATCGAGCTGAGGTAGCACATCACCGAGTCGGCATTGTCGGCAAGCAGGTTCACTTCAAAGAACGGACGCTCAGTCGTGCCACTACTGATAAGTTGGTCATGATACAATCATCATTCCGAGTCATATAGAACCTCTTTATGCGGTAAGTTCTTATCCAATTTAACTCTCCTTGTGCTTATACCTTTCCAAAGATCGGTAAACCCAATGCATCCAATGAACACTGCCGCACGGAGAAAAAAGGTTAAACATCCCAGTAAGTCAATCCGATGGCGCTTCAGTAAATATACCCCTGGATCGGTACCTACTTAGATTGGTGACCGGTTGTCCGAAAGAGGACGGCCACTGGCAAGATCGACGGCTTGCCTCTTTTGGACGGCTGCTGCCTTGGCTCTTTCATACCTCCCGTTCTCTGATTAATACTACATCTTCGAAGTCCCTCAGTAGCTGGGAGCAGCAATAATGCAACGAATGCATCTGACATCCCGTGCTGTATATGTTGGATTGCTTCTGAGGCTACAATCCATAGTAAATTTTCCAGATTCACGGTTAATATTTGACCTTTACAACTCGAGTCATTACACATCAAGACTTATGGAAACAGCAGCTATCTGTGGCTACTAGTAGCACCGGAGATTTAAGACCAGGTGACGCTCTCGAAGTTATATCTATGACCGAGATATCATTAGTTCACCACTTCATCAATCATTGTTCATTCAGATAGCTTACCCAGCAGGCGCGGTTCCACATCCAGACCCACCACCAAGCACCAAGCTCGCACCATTGCTACACTGATCGTGGGCACCGCCAGACTCGAAGAAACTGATGGAACCGGGGACACCAGAATAACTGATCGACTTCCCTGAACCACCGTTTGTGACGTAGACACAATCTCCAGCCGAGGAATCTGTGTTGGTGGCGAGAACCGAGCCATCACAGTCCGCACCGGCGAACAAGGTGAGTGTGACTCCCGCCATCGCCGGAGCGGCGGAAACAAGGAGAGCGGTGACGATGAAGGCGACGTTGGACTTGGATTGCATTCTGATTTGTGGGGGGTGTTGGAATCGTGTAGCTTCTAAAAGAGCAAAAGTGAGTTAAAAATTATAGGGAGGATGTACTGGTACGACTCAACGAATATCTCAAGAGACAACTGAAGAATGAGAAACTACAATACACGGAGTCGAGTCTTATATACTACAGCGATCCCCGGTCACTTGAACAACCCCGGTCAGTGGTCACTTGAACCAATTGGCAGTGAACTTCTGAGATACATGTGGTGCTAACGGCCATTTCAAGTTAGAATACACCCGGGTTTCAAATGGGTCGACGGCAGTGATTGTACCCTACGGCAGCTGTGCATGTGCATCTCGTCACGAGAATGTACCATCACTCCCCAAGGAGTCAAGGACTGAGCCTCCCTAGTGACTGGTTGGCCGGTTTGTGAAAACTACCACTACTTCTCTAGTAACAACAACTGTTCCCCTTCAATCCCGTCTCATCTAAGACACATTTTTCGGAGGCGACACGAAGTTGAATGGCATCAATCCAATCAATACTCGTTGAGATAGAAAAAAACAATGTGACAATAAAAACGAATGGGCGCCAATCAGATAATTGTGCGGTGATTCTGAGGCCTAAGGCATTGCAAGGGATCTAAAAATTTAAGCGAATGGAGATAGTCCGGTCGAGGCAGAGTTACACAGCGATAAAGCCGGGAAAAGCTAAGAACTTCGTGACCAGAAATTAGGATATTTGATATTCAAATTTCCAAGCGCTAGGAGGACTCGAAGGATGGGCGGGAGCGTTCTCCGGCCCTGCCTTGGAACTGGAGTCGCCGGGTATGGCGAGTCGCAGACGCGTTTACACGGGAATTGAGATTGCGCGGTGCGGACCCCAGAGGAGTAAGCTGCGAGGGGCCGAGCGCTGAAAGCGAATGAGCGACGGCAAAAAAGCGGCGGTTGCCTCTCGCTTGTGTCGTTTGTCTGAAGACCTTGCATTGTGGCTCTACTGAGTGCTCTTAATAATTAAATATTAATAATGACAAGGCAAGGTGGAGAAAAGCCGTTGCCTCGTGGCGTTGTCGTCATACGTCGGTCGGCGTGTCGTTCGAGTCATTCAAGTTGTCGCAGTCATGTCGTCGTGCGATGTCCATTGTATTATTGCGTCGGCGCGCCAATCGTGCATTACGCATCATGTCGCGGTGGCTCGCCGTCGCATCGCCGTCATCATGCCGCATCAGTAGATTCAGTACTAGTACTGCGTGACTGGCAAACCCCGGGCCGCCACCCAGCTGTGGGTTACCTGATATCACGGGTCCAGATCTATGAACCCGCTGGCAGCTGTACCCGTTTGGAAGGTGCGTGTTTTTCGCGGGTACCCGTGGTACGGGTGCATCGCCCGCGTGACCTGCCGTGTCATTATTACCAATGATGCATTGATGTCCGATCGAACGCAGTGATTCGCGATGTACTTTGTTTGGAGGATGTTGGCATTGGCAACAACCATGGGGTCAAACTGCAGCAAAAATTGGCAACGGAATTCCGTTATGGCGTTATATTTAGCAACGCAACGACCAATGTCGTAGCATGCCATTGTATTATTGCGTCGACGCGCCAATCATGCATTACGCATCATGTCGCGGTGGCTCGCCGTCGCGTCAACACATCGTCGCATCGCCGTCATCGTGCCGCATCAGTACTAGTACTTTGTCATGTCGGCGTTTGCGTGACTGGCAAACCCGCCACCCAGCTGTGGATCACCTAATATCACGGGTCCAGATCTAGTATGAACCTGAGCGCTTGCAGCCGTACCCGTTTGGCGGGTGCGGGTTTTTCGCGGGTACCCGGTCGTGTCATTGCTTAGCAAGTACTATCACTTACCAAGGACTGAGTACTGAGTACTGAGCTGCCCCACTAGTTGGCCGTCACAAAATGTCACATGTAGTAATGTGTACAATTTGTATCTCCGCTCACAACAGGGACACAGACGGAGTCGAACGAATCAATGTCCGTTGAGGCTAGAGCCATACTCCGCTACGGCAGTACTCGGCATGGCCATCACGGCCCATTGTCACATCATTTTTTCTATCTCAACGAGTATTGACTGGATCAATGCCATTCAACTTCGCGTGGCTTCAGAACGTGTCTTAGATGAGGCAGGATTGAGGGGAACAGTTGTTGTTAGAGAAGTAGTGGTCGTTTTCACAAACCGGCCAACTAGTGGGGCAGCTCAGTCCTTGGTAACTTGTAACTTGTAAGTGATATTGATGGTGCATTGATGTGCGATCGAATTCAGTGATTTGTTTGGAGGACCCCGTGATGGCGTTATATTTAGCAACGCAACGTCATACAGATGGCTACTGCCGCAGCGGATAGCCTCGACGAACGTTGATTGCATGTGACCGGCCAACTGATCGATGACCGGTTGACCATCTATGCTGTTATGTATTGCTAAATTACTTAATTCCGCAGGATCAAGTAATTGCCGAGCTCAGCAACGTTCGATTTGCCGCCCGGCTTTATTTGCAACAAATCCCACTCCTTCGCTTCTTCCAATTATGCCCGTTGCAGAACAATGGAGTGCCTCCAAAATTAGAGAGGTTTGGATTTTGGATCTGGGAAGCTCTCGGCACAATCTCGGCATGCAGTTCACCGCGTCGTCTCAAGCCTAGTATGTACACCCGGTGATCCATCATATCATGATTCGCTGCAATCGCCGTCGCCAGATGATCGATGATCGATGATCAAGAAAATGGCTGTCGAGATGTCTAAGTAACAGTGAGTCTTCCATGATCTCAAATTTGCTCGCTCACTGGGGTTGTGGAATCCACTGATCAACGCCTTGTAACAAGCGCGAAGTTGATGTTCGTACGATCGAATGACGCGTCTTACATTCTCTCAATGTCAGGGTAAGTATTATTTTCATGATTGATTTCTCTCAAGACCGCCCCGGTTCCTAGAAAGCGTGATGGAGAGACAACCCGGCAGTTCACCCTATGTTGCACATCGAAATGTACAGGCTTCAGCTGAAGACACATACGACATCATGTACCGTAGCCATTGAGCGAAAGGAGCCGCGCCGCGTACAATATAAGCATGAATATTATAAAGCCCATCAATTCTTATTTTTCGGAAGGTGGATATGCCAGCGGCATGAGGAAAGGGCGAGGCTGGTGACGTGGCTTCACATGCGGGTTTGCAGCAAGGTTCTTGTCTGGCATGACAATATGCTGCTGGATGATCAATCGATCATGAAGGTACTGGCCATTGACAGTGGTTGTTCGTGAGAGAAAGCGAGCTACGAGGCTTTTGTTCACTACCCTCATCTCTGCTGGCTGTAAATTCTTCGAGCCAAGCCTGTACAAAGAATGTCTTCACCTCGCCGTCCGTGCGTTTTCTGTGGAATGGAAAAGAGTTGAAGTGGTTCAATCCTTTGTCTACTTAACGTATTGGAGAGAGCAGGACGGCAATGTACGTTGAAATTCCCTTTGTTTCACTCAGGATACATGCTGGCACCCTACTAGCGGATGTACATTGGCTACGTACGTGAGAGTGGCTCTTGGATAGCCCTTTCACTACTGATACGACTCATAGGCTTGCCGAATGGCTGTAGAACTCGGTCTAACTCGTTATTCACCTGCAAACGAAACGGAGTTTCAGCTCCTTGAACGACGGAATCGCGAGAGAACCTATCTCGACACTGTATCTATCCATAGTTACGACAATACATTTCTCACCCTTTCTCTTGCTGAGCAACCCTCTCACGAAGGAACAATAGTTCATATGGACCGACGCAAGTCTCAGAAAAATCGGACTTTTCGCTCGTCAGTTTGGACGTTTTGAGTTGATGTAATGAACTTTGTGCTCAATATATCGGAATTTGTACTTGGTATGTTTGACTGTGCTTAAGTGTGTTCGACTTTGTGCTCTACGTATCAGTAGTCGATCGACAAGATTCACCGTGTCGGATTAAAACGACATACCAAAGGGGAATACCACGCCGATTACTCTGACAGTGGTGGCACGTAGAAGAATTTCGCGGCGCATTGCATCGACGATAGGAACGTCTCGTTCCTCTTTGCATCGTACCCATACGTCACCTCCATAACCACGGCGGCCGAGAACCTGGGATAACGAGTGTGATAACAAAACTTCCCGAGGACGGAGACGGACATCGTGAAATGACCTGCGTAGCGGGCGGAATCGTTCAAGAGATATGTAGCCAATTCGCACGCCTTCTGTAGTTGTTTTGGGGAACCTCGGTCCCTAGGAGCCAGTTGTCGTCCATTCCCAGCCAAACCTTTGCCTGGCAAGTCCATTCAATCTGGCAGCGTAAAAATGAACTTGAAGCAGGGGTAGAACTCACAGGTCTGCAATGGGAGACCCAGATTTATCAGAGTACTTTTGTGAACGCCTTTCGACTCTCGAGCAACGCGATCGCGACTTCTTCGGTGACTAAGAAGATTATCTGTCTGCTGAGAGCGCGCATGTAGACGATGTCTGAAGTTATCATCGTATTCGACAAACGTAACATGATACTCCCATGCCGTAAGTATAAGTATAAGTGGCGAGGGAACGCACCATCACTCTTCTGTAACTCTGTCACGTGTTTGGTCATGTCTCTCTTCAAGTTTGAATTTGAGTGGTCGACAGGTGAGCTCACAACATGTTTTTATCCCTTCATACGAATTTTCGCTGTTTTTCCCAGCTCCAGAACGTCGGAGAGTTGATCGAATCTCGATACCGAACGAGATTTACCTTTACATCTTCGATATCATCGCCCCACCCCAAGTCGACCTGCCGCACGAGACAATCAAGCTATTATCCAAGCTTTCTTGTGTTTGCAGGTTCTTCGCCAACATTTGTCTTCCACGCGCATACAAGAATCTCCACTTTTGTGGCTTCTCGTTCCGCTATAGCAGCTGCAGCTTGCTTCAAGGCTCCGCGTTGTCCGAACAGATTGCTGCGAAGCAACCTCTCGCACTTGCTCTTGCTGGGGTAGTGAGATTCTGCCAGTTCGCCTTCTGGGACCGTGTTCGCGACGTGGGCTCGTCGGAGGGGAGGCTGTACACCGCTGCAATGTCGCACATGAAGAATATCCGTCAGGTCCAGTTTATAGGCTCCGTCGTGGACAAGGAACATTGGACCGCGCTCGCGACGCTGCCTTCGCTCGAGAAGTTAGATTTCTGCGGATGCGATTTTCTGCACGACCCCGCAAATTTGGAACCCAAAATCAAAGTCAAGGTGTCCCAGCTGTGCCTGCTTGAATGCTCAAGTTCTGGGCGGCTCATTCCGGTCATCGAAATGCAGTGCTTGCGCGCGTGCCTCACGTGTTATGGCAACTTGGCTATCGCCAATAATAAGCGGCCTAGGCAACCTTGGCTGTATCAGCCTCACATCACAGACCTGCACATTTCTGTCTTCGAGTATGACTTAAAGCCGTACACCAGTGTTCTGGTTTCAGTTCTTAAGTATGCGCCGAGGTCTCTCGAGACGCTGACTTTCTCGAGCGATGCGTTGGTCGTGGCACGCAGAATAGCTACAAACATCTTGAAAACCATGTCAAAGTGTCGCGGGGATTGGACGGCCCTTTTGTCGCTTCGCTCGCTAACGCTGCGACTGGATGATAAGATGGATGAGAGGCCAGTCACGGACGTAAGTCATCCATTTGGCATCTCGCAAGCTTATTTGACCCTCCTCTAGGAACTTTCCCAGTCCATAAATGGTATGGACCCCCTCATGCTAATAGGTTTGCATACTGAAAGAGTGCTTGCGTTCGCTTTGCACATACATGTCAGATAATTTGCCCAAAGTTCCTATTGCCCTTCGTCACCTTGGTCCTGCCTCTAGTCTCAGACGCGTGGACTATTTCGGGACAGTTTTCCATTTAGCAGATGGAGAGTGGTCGAAAGGAGTTCTGTAGTAAAGTACAATATTGAGGCGCTGTTGTATGCATGATGTCTGTTCCACTGTCCATTGACAATACGCGAGAACCCGATGGGTACAGATCGAGATATATTACCTCCAGACAACATTCAGGCTCGCTGTGGAATCGGATACCATATTGTCAATGTCGGATATTTCTATCACCATATTCTCACCAGACGACCCCCAGCACGCCCCACATCGCCTTTCCTATCCTGCCAATGCTGTCGCAAGCCAGCCCGGATCAGGGTAATATCAGGTATCCCCGCTGCACGCGAACGTCGTTGCCGAGCGCCTTGTCGAGTATCCCGGTGCGTGCGTCTATAATCATTGACATGATTGAGGGCGTGAATTCGGGGTGTCCTTGGAACGTGAGTACGTGGATGAATGACAGCGGGACGTTAGGGTTCTCTGGCGTAGGTACTGACGCGGGGTTGAATATGGCCATGATTTGGTTGGGGGTGACGTCGGTCGAGCCGAGGAAAGCAATGCATCACACGAGCTGATCTGTGTCAGCTTTGCCGAGCGGGGTGAACTGGATGGTCGTCACGGAGATCTCAGATCGTCCATTGTTTGGCACGCAGGACCCACCGAGTGCTCTAGCGATGACCTGGTGGCCAAAGCCGCCTGCCAGATCATCATGGGCACGAGTGTGTGTGTGTGTGTTGTTATGAGTGGGGAACGAGGTAGCGGGTGCGTTCATCGACGAAACACTTTCATGGACGGTTTATCTGTGACGATACACCGGACGTAGGTGACGAGGTTGTTGACCCCGTTGGCGCTTCCGGTCGTGTCACCGGTGGTGAAATCGGGTCGGAAAAAGGGACATGGGGACGTACGAGATTCGGTGATGAAGAGGCCGTCGTAGTGGACGCTATCTGGTGGGTAATTCCCGCTCGTGAAGATGTTGTACGCGTCGAGCGTGAACGTGCGTACGGAAAGCCGGACAACCGCGCTACCACGTGCGAACTTTTTTAGGCAAAATGCGTCATTGCGTCAAACACCCCAAAACCTAAGGAGACAACAAGAAGCGATCACAGTTCCAATATTATAAGCTCTTATCAACCTCTTCTTCCTCAAATAGAGTCTTCATCTGATGTAAAAGTATCAACCCATACAGACGGACCAGCATCAATCTCGTCACCAGTTCCTTCTCTGATCAACATTAGTAGATCACTGTGCCTTTTGCCTAAAAGGTTCGCACGTGGTAACGCGGTTGTCCGGCTTTCCATAGGGTAGTCGCCCAAAGAGGTGAAGTGGAGATGAGCTGCACCCACGGTGACGACCTAGTATCAAGTTCCATTTCGCGCCACGAAGTTCTTCCCTCAGGCTGCTCAGATGTGACACACGATTCATTCACATCATCAGTTTGACTTATTATCCACGATGCGATTTTTTGCTATCCCTGATGCCGGTGGATATTGTGACTGTTGGCTTCTCATTATTAAAGGTATGCGGGTGTACGTTTTACCGCCAGCCCTTTCCACTCCTCTACAATGAGATTCATGAAGATATCTAAATTTGCAGTCACCAGCAGCCTGGTTGCTCTGGCCATTGCAAATCCTGTACCAAACTGGAAGGCGGTTGGTGGAATGGCCATACCACTAGTCAGGCACGAGTCTCCTTTTCTGAATTCCAACAAAACCATCGATCTCGACGCAATCGCATCTCATAGTATATCAGTCAGGGAGTACGTGGAATGAACCGTTTTATCTGCTCTGCTCAGCCTTTTTCTATGTAGGAAGATCCTTAGTGGTCTGGACAATTACGAGAGGAACACGCGGTCGATCCATCCTTTCGCTGTGAAACGGAGCGAGTCCGAACTCGGAACGCGTGGCGCTGGCGTCCCGCTGACACCTTTTGGATATTCTCTTTGGATGGTCGAGATTTCTGTTGGCACTCCTCCCCAGACCATGAAGGGTAAGATCTCCTTGTATCATTTTGATTTACACTGATCTACGTCACACGGTCACAGTATTCATCGACACTGGTGCAGCGTAGGTACTTTCTTTTGGTTCTTACAACTGTTCTCATTCAATTCAACGCAGCGATATGTGGGTGGCTGGTGTTGGATGTAGTGGGGCTTCTCGAGATCGCAACTTCTGGAATCCCAAGTCATCCAAATCGGCTAAAAAGTGTGGCAAGTGGTGTTCGAAGTCAAAGTTTCAGCTCGAATATGCAGGTGGATCCATCGTCCAAGGTAATCTGTTTACTGATAAGGTAACCATTGGTGGATTCACCGTATGTTTTGCATCGCTTATCAGATTGACCGTTGAGTTCTGACGCCAAGCTAGGCAAACCCTCATATCTTTGGTTCTGCAACATCGTTCACTGCTGGACAGGCATCGAACAATATGGAATACCCTGCAGACGGTTTACTTGGATTGGGCTTCCCATCCATCTCGAGATTTGATGCTTATCCGCTGTTTCAATCGCTTACCACTACCAGTGTCGGACTCGGACAAGCGAGGTTAATCAATCCGACCTTCTCATTGAAACTCTCTCCTTCTGGGGGCGAGATGTACGTCGGTGGAACAAACAGTCAGCTGTACAGTGGTGACATCACTTATACCCGCGTAACAGTTCCCGTGAGTTAAAATGGTAGATGTGAGAGAATGTTGCTAACATTGGCATTTGTATACTAGGGATACTGGCAAGTGTCCATGGACAATGTTCGCGTTAATGATGATAAAATTCTCGAAAACGTACCCGTTATAATTGACACTGGTTCAAACTTTATCTTCGGAGATTGGGACCAGGTTGCAGAATTGTACCGTCACCTTGGCGGTACTTTGCTGGATCATGCAGGGTTTGGTCTCTATTTCTGTGAGTTGCGATCATGTTCGGTACCTTGTTTTTATCGACAGCCTGTAGTGCCGTGCGACTCTTTCCCAACACTCAGGCTGGGCCTCACCTTCGGTGGCAGGACGTTTGAAATCCCTCCCAAAGCTCTCAGACTCAAACCAACTTCGGAAGGTTCTTACTATTGTTTCGGCACCGTCATGGCCCAGAGTCGGACCAAACCTTCGCGTGAGATGCATTGCTTTTCACTTCCTGAACTCTCTTTTGCGGCGCTAGTTCTGACTATATGGCTTAGCATTTTGGGTCATTGGGATGCCTTTCCTGCAGGGCGTATACAGTGTGTTCAATTACAATACTTTGCAAGTCGGGTTTGCGGACCTTGCTTGAATCATGGGGAATCAGATACCTTAATGTAAACGCCTGATATTGATATTTCTGTCCTCGTCAGACGACCCCCAGCACGCCCCACATCGCCTTTACTTTCCTGCATACGCCATCGCAAGTCAGTCCATCAGGGTGATGTCTCCCAGGTATTCTCGCCACACGCGAACGTCCGTAGTTGGCAACGCCTCGCTAAATATTCCGGCGCGTGCGTCTATGATCATCGACATGATCGGGGGCGATTTAGACTTCCAAGTTGGTAGGCAACAATGGCCCGGGGATGCTATCCGAATTTCCATGACTCGCCCCATTAAATTAAGCTGCTCCTCGGTGGACCTTTCAACATACCAAGTAACTGTTGATCATTGATCAGCTTATTCGTGGACAAGCGCATCGACGAGGACGATGATAAAAATAAGAAGAAAACAGGCTGACATACAAACGACGCTCAATCACCCTGTCGACGCGTCCAACATCCACTCCTGTACCTCCTGGTCCCAGAGTACCACGGGCACTTTCACCTGACCCGCCCCCGTTACGGTGGCCTTGATCTTCAATGGCCTATATGTATTCCCGGAACGTGCCCGGTTTTAGGACATGGACAGTCGGAGGCGGGAGCCTTCCGCAATCCAGGACCTTGACGACGTTCTCGTCCCGGTGCATGCTGCGATTACTCAGACCGTGGTGGCAGGTAGAAGAATGTCCGCGACGCGTTGCATTGGCGATAGGAACGTCTCGTTCCTCTTGCATCGTACCCATATGTCGCCTCCATGACCACGGAGAACCTGGGCACAACGAATGTGATAACAATAACTTTTTGAGGATTGGGATGGATATCGTGAAATGATCTGCGTAGCGGGCAGATTCCTCCAAGAGATATGTATTATGTAGCCAACTCGTACGCCTTCTGTAGTTGTTTTTGGGAACCTCGGTCCGTAACGCGAGCCATTTGTCTCCCATTCCCAGCCGAGCCTTTGCCAAGTTCGTTCAATCTGGCAGCGTAAAAAAGAGGCACTGCGGTGGAAACTCAAGGGAGACCTAGATTTATCTTGAAGCCTGAGAGTACTTTTGTATTATGTAAGCGGTTTCGAGCAACGTGATCGCGACTTCTTCGGCGTTCAAGAAGATTCTCTGTCTACTCAGAGTGCGCATATAGACGATATCTGAAGTTATGATCGTCGTATTCGTGGTATAAGTATAAGCACTAGTGATAAGCAGAGAAACAGACTCGGACGCACCATGATAGTGGTGTGGGAATCCCATTACATAAAATACCGCAACCTCCGAAAAACGTCCACCCACTGGGAAGGAGCGTGGTGAGAGTTGGGTGAGAGCACACCACCAACTTTTAACTCTGTCGCGTTTGGTCATGCCTCTCTTCGATTCGGCAGGTGAGCTCACAACATGTTTTTATCTGTCCACACGAATTTTCACTATTTTGCCCAGCTCCAGAACGACAGAGAGTTGATCGAATCTCGATACCGAACGAGATTTACATTTACATCTTCGACATCATCGCCCCACCCCAAGACCACCTGTGGCCATGTGAAACCAAGATATTATCCAATCTTTCTTGTGTTTGCAGGTTCTTCGCCAACATCTGCCTTCCACGCGTCTACGAGCGTCTCTACTTTGATGGCTCCAAGCGCGGGTATGGCTATTACAGGGCACGAGAAGGCTCCATGTTGCTCGCACAGATTGCTGCGAAGCAACCTCTCGCACTTGCACTTGCAGGCGTAGTGAGAATGTGCTATTTCTCGTGGTGGAACAGTGGTTTCAACGTGAGCTCATCGGAGGGCAGGCTGTACACTACCACAATGTCACACATGAAGAACATCCGTGAGGTCCACTTTGTAGGCTCCAACATGGACAAGGAGCATTGGACCGCGCTCGCGACGCTGCCTTCGCTCGAGAAGCTGGAGTTTACCGGGGGCAATTTTCGGTACTACCCCGCAGATTCGGAACCCATAATCAAAATCAAGGTATCCCAGCTGTGCCTGTTTGAATACAAAGAGTCTGGGCTGCTCATTCCGGTCATCGAAATGCGGTACTTGCGCGCGTGCCTCGCGTGTTATGGCGACTTAGTTTTCGCCAATAATGAGCAACCTGGGCAACCTTGGCTGTATCAGCCTCACTTGACAGATCTACACATTCGTGTCTTCCTGTTTGACCCAGACGACGATTCGGATCCGTTACGGTACCCCTGGATTCTGGATTCAGTCCTCAGGGATGCGCCGAGGTCTCTCGAGACGCTGACTTTCTCGTGCTATGAGAGGTCAGCATGCAGGATAGTTACAGACATCTTGGAAACCATATCAGAGTGTCGCAGGGAGTGGACGGCCCTTTTGTCGCTTCGCTCTCTGACGCTGCTATGGGATGATGAGACCGGTAAGGAGTTAATCACGAAAGTAAGTCATCTGTTTGGCATCTCGGAAGGTTGCCTGACCCCTCCACTAGAAGATTTTGCAGTCTATAAATGGTATGGACCCCCTCATGCTAATTGGTCTGGATATTGAAAGAGTGCTTGCGTTCGCTTTGCACATACCACATCAGATAATCTGCCCAAAGTTCCTGTTGCCCTTCGTCACCTTGGCCCTGCCTCTAATTTCAGACACCTGGACTATTTCGGGACGGTTTTCTATTTAGCAGATGGGAAGTGGTTGAAAAGAGTGTCATAGCAGTGCGCCATGATGGAGCATCGAGGTTAATCGCACCGATAGCCTCTATGAGACTCTAGCCTGGATATCCATCGGAGTATCCCTCATATGTCCTTTCCTGCCAGTGGGATCTTAAACAGTTACGTTCACAAAAAAACGTTACGGTTCGAAGTGCTCATACGGAATCACGAGCGATCATCGATCCAGCTCAAGCACAAAGGACGAATGAGTAAACAATAAACGAAACTCCACAACGAATATACCTAATTAACGTTTCAACGTTTCAACCGTCAGGATGAGATCATACCCGACGAAGCAGAATGAAGCAAGCTTTGATCGAGGATGACACTTAACTTCTGACTCAAATCCATCCACGCGCGGTACTAGCCCGCTCATGATCCATTGACCTTTGCACTTCACTTGATTTGGACCTCCAAGTCGGTAGGCAACAATGGGATGCTATCCGAATTGCCGTGACTAGTAAGTTGGGTGCTCCATCCGAAATTGATGCAGATGTATCAAGAACCCGCAGAGTCGCTGGAGCGGAGCGGCCCGGGACAGGACTAGAGGAGTGCCAGGGGTCCTGATGGGAGATGCCAGAGGTATATAGACTTGGGTCACCTGGCTGGTACATATGTCGCACAGTTCGACGGAGCCTTCAACATATACTGCCAAGTAACTATTGATCATTGATCAGCTTATTCATGTACAAGCGCATCGACGAGGACGATAATAAACAAAATAAACAAAATAAAGAAGAAGAAGAAATACTAGCATACTAACGCCGCTCAATCACCCTGTCGACGCGTTCCAACACCCACTCCTATACCTCCTGGTCCCATAGTACCACGGGCACTTTCACCTGACCCGCCCTCGTCACGGTGATTTTAAACGCTCTGTATTCCCGGAACGTGCCCGGTTTTAGGACATGGACAGTCGGAGGCGCGAGCCTTCCGCAATCCATGACCTTGACGACGTTCTCATCTGTTAGACGGAGCTCTGTTTCTATCGGTGCCGGTGCTAGTCTAGCCTGGATATCCGTGGAAGCCGACTGTGGCCAACGGCGGAAACACTGAGAAAAGCGCACGAAAAAACTGGACCACGCTCTGTAGGGCGACTACGACGTACAGGTAAAAGGGCTACTGCCTATCACTACGAGCGGATCGGGTATATATCGTAGAACGAGTGTGATAACAATAACTTACCGAGGATGGAGACGGACATTGTGAATTGATCTACGTAGCGGGAGGGATCGTCCAAGAGATATGCAGCCAAATCTGTAGTTGTTTTGAGCGATGAGCCAGCACAGCACGGTCTGAGTACTTGTTGAAGAATTGGTGCAAGAGTGGTCCCTGAGGCCTGGGCCTGAACGTTGAACCTCGGTCCGTAGCGCGAGCTAGTTGTCACCCATTCCCAGCCGAACCTTTGCCATTGAAGTCCATGTCAATCTGGCAGCGTACAAAACGAGGCAGCTCAAGGGAGACCCAGACTTACCAGAATACTTTTGCAACCACTTTCCGGCGAGCAGCGCGATCGCGACTTCTTCGGTGTTCAAGAAGAGTATCTGTCTACTCAGAGTGCGCATACAGATGATGTCTGAGATCTGACGTTCTGATCGTGCGCAAGAGTCGTGATATAAGCATACATAAGTTCTTTGGACGTCGCTCCGTGTGCTACGAGGACAGGGTGGTAGTGAGTTGAGAGTGGGTGTGAGTTGAGAGTGGGCGGGCGAAGCGCAAAGCGCTCTCCGGCCCGGGACGGGAGCCCGANT
>JBBPOL010000233.1:0-16808 GCA_038091435.1 Leccinum variabile | reverse complement strand
GACGGGACGAGACGACTCACGCATCCTTGGCCATGACCAGCTCCAAAATCCGGTTACATGCCTCGAAGTTCCCAACATCCTCACCGGACATTAACACCTTGACCTTATCCTTGCCCTCTCCCTGAGGCACGTCCACCTCCTTCGTCGTCGTCCGCGCAAGACAGGGATTTGGCACCTTCGGAAGCCTTGGCAGCTCGTCCTCCTCGTCCACCCGCGCCCTCCTCAATCCGTCCATGAACTCCACCACCCGATGCACGCTCTCGCGCGCGCTCTTCAGCCCATACCCCAAATATGAGTGTTGATACAACACCCTCTGCTCCCCACCGAACATCAGCTCGTACTTGTGCTCCCCTTCCTGGAGCTCAGTCCCCCTCACCCCGCGGCCCTTTTCTGGCTGGAATACGATCTGCGTCGACCCGCCCCCCAAATCCAGCACCGCGTACGTCGGCTTGTCCTCCACTCTAACCACATCTTCATCTTCATCTTCATCCTCGATGGCATACGCAGCCTCGCCCCCGGCCCGAATAGCCCCCATCAAATAATTCACCGTGATCCACGCATACACCCCCTCGTCTCGCCCATCCATGATGACCACCCCATCCTGCTCCGGCAGCGCAAACGGATATCTCTCCCTCAACCGCCACTCTACAGCCTCCAATATCGCCTGCCCCTCTACTTCCCCGAGCGCACGCAGTCCCGCAGTCGCCTTGACCGCCAGCGGCGTACACCCGTGCAGCGACGCAGGCACCACCCGCACGGCCTCGTCCAACAGCACATCCAGACTCGCCGCTGCCTCTTCTGGCGTCCACCGCTCGCCCGTCTTGGGTCCGCTCAGACCGGGCTGGACCATCCGGAACACCTCGTACTCGTACGCAGGCGACGGGCCGCAGTTGTGGAACTTGTAGATGTGGATGCGCGAACCCGTCGAGCCAGCGTCGATCATCAGTGCGTATTGTACGAGCGGGAGGTGATGTGCGTATGGAGCGGTGCAGTGGACGGTCTTGAGCGGGTCTGGATCGGTCTCGGGTGACGTGGGTATAATAGCGGGGATACTGGGGACCATCGAGGGGAAGGACACGCTCGAGGAAGAGGACAACGAAGGTGGGTCGAGCGCGGCGCTAGAGAGATCATAAAGTGGTATCTTGCCTTGCGGTGGGTAAGCTTCATCTTCAGACGCAGACGGTGGAAGACCTGTAGGGTAGTATAGTCGTATGTACGATTCGATGAAAAAGGGCGTACCAGCTGAGAACGAGTAGTCCCCTCGAGGCCCGAAAAACCAGACGAGCCCCATGAGTACACCACATCCGATTGCAATTTTTTTCCAGGCGAGTTTTCTAACCGGTCGGCTGGGGTTCATCATCCCGCCTTCAAGACGCTCGTAGGTGCCGCCCCTGGTGGAAAGCATTGACGGACGACTCGGACGATTAAAAAGGAGGGTGTCGATGGTGGAACTTTGAGAACCACGAGGTCGACGGCCCAGGTCGACAGAGGTGGAAAAAGCCGAGCGACGGTCTGGGCGCGGAATGTTGGTAGGCGAAATGAAAGCTCGTTTGACAATGATTCTAGTGGAATTTCTCAACGTAAGCCTGGACAACGATTCCCACCCATCTACTTGTGTTGTCCGAATCTCACACGTTTGATTTCTGGTTTCAAAATCGTAGCGGCGTTGTGCGCCATGTCCCCGACTCGATCTCCGTAATAGAAAGACTGTAGGATGAGACGGGTTAGATGAATCATGAGTGAAATCACTGCAAACTCCTGTGGAATTCCTCCGTTTGCAAGCGCTAATTGAGGCAAACTACTTTTCAAAGGTGAGAGTCACTCTGCAGTTTTCCGGTAAACGTTTATAACGGCATTCACTTCATTGTCCTCTATGACACCTTTCCGATCGATAACTAACGTTCAATCGAGGTCACCGACTCGTAACGAGAGGCTCGAGAAAAAGGAGCTGATGAGTCATCCGAACCGCTTACATATCCGTCTTTGTATTCAAATACATACAGGACTTGTCGACCGGCTTCCATTTACTGCTTGCTTCTTTAAATCGATTGCAGTTGTGCTCATTGGACGAGTAGCGACTGTCCCTTGTTCTCTGCGACAGAATACTGACACAAACGAGCGCGAAAAAAAAGGAAGAGAGCGTAAATTAGATACAGGAGGCATCACGTGACAACTGTGGCTGCATTTTGTTTTGCGGTCTACAAAACCCTCCCCCACTGTTCGTGGGAGTCGGGGATCTCACAAGGCAAGCTACGCTCAAGGAAGAACATCGATTCGACAAGTTGATGTATAGCACTAGACTAGACAGAAAGAGTTTATGGAAGGGGTTACGACGATGCTCCTAACCAATGGATAATGGGGGTGGGGGTGGGGATGGGGATGATGAGGTTTAAGTATACACGAAGCACCGAAGGTTACAGCCATCTCGCCTGGGGCTGGCGGAAATCGTTGCAAAAGAAACATGATGGCAAAAAGAAAATGCATGGGACAAGACGAAATGCGAAAGGTATAGCAAATAATACGACAACACCGCGAAGAAGAAATCACGAATCAGGGAACTCCGGGCAGTCGATGTGGTGACTGCGAAGCAACGCTTGACATGTCAACGTTCGCTGCTTCCACATCTCGCCCTCCCGCTTGTATCGTTCCAAGCTATCCTCCAACTCCCGCTGATACTCCAGTTTACGCTTCCGACTGCGGCGAGCCGCAATCGTGTTTTGCCGTCGTTTGACTTCAATCTGCTCCTGCTCCGACATAGTAGGGGTCAGAGGCTCCTCCGGGAGTTGATCTACTTCTTCTTCCGGAGCTGCGGTGCGGAGCCGCTTACGACGCCAGGTGGCGGGAAGCTCTTTCCGAGAAGTAACGGAGGGAACGAGATAGTTACGCGATTGAGTGGGTGCCTCAACCGGAACGAGCGACTCGGGCGTAATGTTCTTGCGAGTACCAGTGGCACCGGACTTCCGCTTGCCCGATGGAAGGGGGACCACATTTCCATCGAGCGGAGAGGTGCTGGGAGTGTCAATGAACGGTGTTAGGGGAGTGTCTATCTGATACATGTGGTCAAAGAGCGGAGGGGGTGGAGGAGCAGAACGCCCAATTTGTGGCGGTTTCTCCTGATAGACGGCACCGTTCAGCCCGTCAAACAGAGAAGGGAATTCGCCAAATGAGTCATTCCCAAAGTCTCCTAGAAGGGGACTTGTAAAGATGTCCGCATGCATGTCGGACTCCAGGGCGGGTGTGATAAGCAAATCGTCGTCGAAAGGCGAGTCAATAAGAGGCGAAGTCAAAAACTCGTTCAGATCATTGGACGTCTGGAGCTCTGGCGTTGCTGGGCAGTAAGATGAGTCATCGTTGACAAGATGTAAAGACAATAACAACAAACCGTTCAGCACGTCCATAAGCGACCTCAGAGCCTCGGCGTCCGTCACATTGGAAGCGGCCGCTACAGGCGCAGTGTCCTCGACTGGGACACTGCTGGCGCCTTGATCGTCGGGGGTTTGAGACAACATGGTTAAATAGTTGGAACAGAGATTTTCAAAATCGGGAGAGGACGGGAAAGATTCGGATGGGAGATCGGTTGATCTATGTGGAGTTGTACGGGGTGCGACTGGCAAAAATTGGGGTATCCCATAATGGGCGGCAAGATCCGAGATGTTGTTGAAGACCTGATTAGGCGTCCGTGGACGGGCAGAGTGGCTGTTTATCGCAACATGGCGAGAAGACGAGCTTGAAAGTTGAGAACTTTCAAGTACAGAAGGCGATGAGAGTTGATGACCATTTATAGCAGATGGACCAGGATGATGTGAGATTGGCCAACGATTTAGAATCTGATGCAGAACGACATTTTGATTTGGTGTATATGGTAGATGATATTGATCTGAAATTGCGGAGTGGAGAGGGGTAATTGGTACTAAGCTGGGGCCAGGCGACAACGCGGAGGGCCTGGCGGGTCTGGAACCGTGAGGGGGTGACATCAGCTCCTCATCCTCTACACATGGGGTATTGTGTGCATCCGCGTGCGGCATGAGTCCGATGTGACTCTTTGAGCACTGAGACGACCGTGATTTGCCAGGCCGCGCCGATGTTGTTCGCGAGTGCCCTAGAGGGACTGGACGAAACAAATCGGGCGACCTTGGAATCGATGTATCGTCGTGAAAAGGCGCCGACATCAAATAGCTGACGACAGACAGAAAACGATGCAACAATGCAATTTGCACGGCGCGTAACGGAGCAGACAGCGCACACGTAGGAGCACAAAGAAATCGAACTGAATGACTCACGGATGGGACAAAGAGAGTACAAGTGACTCGAGGACGATACCTTGGGTGATCCCAAGGGGTCTGTAGATGGGGGAAAGAAAGAAAAATAGGAATGGCGCGTCATTCTGACTCGGTCGGCTTAATAAAGGGGAAATTGTCACAGCTTTTCAAGCTCAGAACAGATGGCGGGAAATAACACAGCCTCGCCGACTAAACTAGGCACATCCTTTCAAATCTCCCAAGTTACGCCAAAAAAAAATCAGAGAAAACTGCACCGCATGCAACACGCCGCATCAGAACAGAAAAAATCGTACGAGCTCGAGACCTATCCGACTACAGTACATACGTAGTTCCAGACGACTGCGGAGGGTCCCTGAATATCCCCGCGCAGCCACCTCCGTGGGACGGCTGAGTCACTGCGCACCACGCGGCGGATCGGCCGGCTCAGGAAGCCACTGGCAAGCGTTGGAATAACCGACGGCATAGCCTACGAAACGAAGCCAATCGGATGCCTACCCGTTCACTGTCGCGCTTCGTCCCCAATCGCATGGGAACAAGTAATCTGCCCCTAAAGTGATAGTGATGGCTCTCAGCCTATCCCGATTCCCGCAACATCGTCAGAGGATGTTGGCAAGCTACAGTTGTGAAGTGCTCGAGTTTGTCGAATACCTTTGACAGAAAGTTACGTGTCCAGGCAATCTAATTGAATGCCACCACATCAAATACCGGTGTCCAATAGACTTACCGGGGCTGACTTGCTCCGATGACTCGGTCCTAAAATCCTCATCGGAAGTGTGATAGATGCGTAGAATTGCAATTGGCCCATCATACATACCGTGTTTAATGGGATTCGGAATGAAACGATACCGACCTATCCGAAGGGTAAGCACAAGCCATTCATGGAACGTAGTGTAGTCACCGACCCAGGCTGTGCAGAACAATTGCAGAGAAGCAAATTCAATTGTTCCATCAGTTCGTGGGAAAGCCAAGGAAAGCTGTCGAAATCCCAAATGGCGCATCGATCGTACCGAATGTCTCAGGCTCACGGCGCAGCACTGAGGCCGTGTCTACGTCTGCGGGCCAACTGATCTCCGCTTCAGAAAGTGATCACTGGAAAACAACTGTGAAGACGGGAGGAGGCTTACCTGCCTGCGCAGATAATGCGATGCAGGATCCCCACGGATACGGATCACATCGGGTAAGGCCGCACTGCACTCGAATTGAAATGAATGGGGCAGCAAGGGAGACAGACTCGGACAGACAGCGTCAAGATGATTGGCGGCGACAAGAGACAGATACGTGACACAACTTACGCCAGGATCCTGAGACGAATATTATTCTGTGTAGAGTTGGCAGTAACGCTGGCACGCTGGAAGCCTGCGACGTGGATAGCCTGGTGACCTGCGATTGGCAGTGCACGATGAGCAGTTGAATACCTGGCAAGTGAAACCTCTGACTCAAAGTTGAGTCGAGCTGACAGTCCAAACCAGTGCGACCCAATTCGAAATGCCTCGTGTTGTCCGTGAGGTCTCATCGAGATATAAAAGACGCCCGACGCGTCCCATCTTGTTACTTATCTCAACACCTAATCCATCTCCCATTTCATATCTTCCGCAAACAACACTTTTACACAATGACCCATGCAGCTTACGATCAAGTGATTATATCAATCTGCTTCTAACGGATGTTGGTTATTGATGGGTCTCGTTCCACAGGTCGTGAATGCACACCACAAGGCCAGCCTTACGCATGAAGCCCTCTCCGCCGCCGCCGGCTGGGCGGTGCGTTATCCGCTTCCAGCTGACATAAAGCATGTTGACCGTCCATCAGGCCATGAAGGCATGGAATGAGCACAAAGCAAGGCAAGGAGAGGCAGTCGACCATGCAAAGATGAAGCAGTTCATGTGCGTCCACGCAAACCAATACCCTACGCAATTACTGACGAATAGTTTAGGGCGGCTGCTAGCGCTGCCTTTATTGATCGCATGATTGAAACAAAAGGTCTTGATGCCATCGACCGCCATAGGGCCAAGAAGCAGGGTGAGTTGCTCACCAAAAATGCAGGAAACCAGCCTCTGATAGTCGTTTATAGCCGAGGAACACTACGGGCAATACCAGGAGTACGGGCAGTACGAGCAATACGGGAACCAGGGGCACCACGGGCACCACGAGCACCACGAGCACCATGGGCACCACCACCACCACCACCACCGGTGATTTCTATGTAGTGCATCGAGTTGTATTGGCACCTGAACACAGACTATATATTGTATATCCAAGGACATTCTCGAACTTGTGATTACAGCAATTACTCTTGACTTGAATTGTATATTTATACCTTGGTGAAGAGTCATGAAGCTTGCGACGATTAGTGACGATCTTAAGCTGAGAAAGCGCATCACGGCCATCATACACCACTATTCACCTGGAAAATATAAGTTCACGCCTGATAGATATATATTATTGTGCCCGGTAAAGTGTTCATCGGTTCGGAGGCTTAGTATTTGTGTATCATTGGCACTACTCAGATCGAGTTACTCGACTTGGGGTTAAGGGAGCCGAGAAACACCCACTGCAGAGTCAGCCGCCGCTGCATCGACCACGCGGACTCGAGATGGAAGAACGCATCAAACAGCGAGATCGCCCAGTCATACAAACGCACACAATGTAAGTGCCGAAGGAGCACGGTCACGACATGCATGAGGTTATAAAAGATACTGATATCAGTAGTGGGAAAAAATGTCACGATGCACAAATAGGTCAAGATCGTAGATACTCGTAGGTATCGCAAAATCGAACACAAATAATTATGGGGCCGATCAACAAGCATCTGACGAGGGAAAGATAGAACACACTTACCGTGAATCGATCCCAACCGATCCATAGACACGTACCCGTCATCGATATTCGTGACACGCAAACCGATGCCCTCGGCGACGCGTCCGGTTCCACTCATGGAAACGAACACTGTTGCAAGAGAGCGATGCACGTGAGAATTGGAAGCGTCGAACCAACCCGGTAGATCGGGTTCGTGACTTCGTCCATTCTCACGAATCAATCGACGGCAAAAGTCGGAGCTAGGAATATGCCGGTTGGACGACAGCGAAAGCCAACAAAACCCCTTCACAGCCTCCTATCTTGCACTGCACGCAGTAATGTCGTAGTGACCTGCGGTGGGCAGTGTGTATCGATGAGCTGCTGGCAGTGAACAAAACCTAACCGAAACTCTCGGCATTGAGCTGTCCAAACCAGTGCGACCAATTCGCAAATGATCCGTGCCACTTGAACCCCGGTCGTAACGGTTTATTCCGGATATAAAAGATAATCATCTCGTCCTATCTGATCTTTATCTCAACACCTACTTCATCTTCCATTTCCTCACCTTTCGCAGTCAACACTTTTTGCACAATGTCCGAAGACGCTTACAATGAAGTGAGCAGATCGATTCTTGTAACAAATATTGGTTATTGATGAGTCTCTCGCAAAGGTCGTCAACGCACCACACAAGGGCCATATTGCCCATGATGCTCTCGCCGCCGCCGCCGCCTGGGAGGTGCGCTACCTGCATCTTACTAACACGAAGCAAGGCTGATTGTCCCCAGGCCACGAAGGCATGGAACGAACACCAGAAGAAGAAGGGAGTGGACGTCAGCCATGGCAAGGCGAAAGAATTTTTGTGCGTCCACACAGGCCTGTGTCGAGCGCAGTGACTAATGAGTGAATTAGAGCGAGTGCCAGTGCTGCGTTCATCACCCACATCATCGAAACCAAGGGTCTTGACGCATATGACCACGCCAAGGCTAAGGCAGCCGGTGAGTCCTCATCACGAGTGCAGGAAAACTAGCTTCTCATAGTCGCATGTAGCCAAGAAGCTCCACGACGAACAGCTCGACAACGGGTACTAATTTAGATTCAGATGCAGTGCATCAAATTGTGCTCGCACCTAAATACGAAATGTTGTATATCCCAGGGCATCGTTGAAACCCATGTCGATTACCTTTCAACATGAATTGCATGAGACTCTTGTACCCTAGTTCGCTGTAAGGAAGCGGCGTGAGTGCTTGAACGATACGACGGACGCCGAAAACAGATCTGCTGAACTGACAGACAAACAAGTCGACCGACCTTTCCATTTCTCCCTTTCAGCCCTCTGTAGCAATCTGCCTACAGCGGACGGAAGGGGAGGTTCCAAACCACGGCTGTATTGGCGAGGGTCAAGCAGAATGCGCCATTAACCACTGAGACTATGAGACGGCCTACGACGTTGCCCGAATGGGAGGTCTGGCCAAGGAACGACAGGCCAGGCCTGTCAGGAGGTTCATATGATGCGCGTTCTGCACGTTTCGACGCCGCCATCAGATATTTGACAGCGAGCGACGTGCTAATTTTCACCTTATCTATGAGCCGACTGCCAGTCGTCACGCGTCACGGTGGTGGAGACTGAGAAACCTCGTCGTGTCCATAAATACGATCATATAAATCACCTGGCAACTCACGCACACAATACAACACAAACCGGTCTTGCAGCGGCGGCGTTGCTCCATGGTTTAATCTACCATCCACTCCCGCTTTTGAAAGATCGACGCATTAGTACATAATTATAACGGGGTCCTGGACCGCCAGGGCGTGGCGACGTCGCTGAGCGAGAACAATACAACACATAACGGAACAATTTGGTGACACTCTAAATGTCAGTGAATCTTGTTTCGAACCTCCTTCGAACCACCACAGGTCTGGTACTCTTTGCTCCCTGGAGTCTCTTTCCCTCTTTCTCTTCCCTCTTTCTAAAGTACTTGCGGATCGGGTCTCTTTCACTCTTTCACGAACCAACCTCCCGCGACTTTTCGCACCCCACCACCATGTACACTCGTGAATATTCGACTCGGAGGTCCCAAGCCTTGTTGTCCTGCATGATTGCTACCTTGTGGATGCCATTTCTTGTCTCTGCCCAACGTTTGTCCCAACCCCAGGCACCTCCGCAGCGTCGTGAGACGAATTACGGTTACTATATCCCGATGGAGAGTGGCGGCAGCATGCTCACAGTTCGTTTCTCATTCCAACCCTTCACCACCCTTTTCGGAAAGTCATCGAACCTCTGACTCTTTGCTGTTCTATAGCAAGTGCAGGACACATACCCTGCAGGACTCGGAGAACCCATCAATGTCATCATATCCGCCTACTCCGATTCGGCAGTTCTGCAGAGCAGTGTGGACAATGGAGGTTTAATCAATTACTTCCAGTCAGTATGTCTCCGTGGTTCGTCTCCGTGCCCGTGCTCATCCAAATATGCCTGTTCAGATCCTTTGGCTTCTCGACCGAATGCTTGGGCCAACATTCCGGCGACAACCAAGGTGCGGACCTCGGTGATGGAAACGGATCCCGTACGTACATTCCTTTCACTTCCAATTGCCGAACCATTCCATAACGATTGGCTTGCGCGTTCCTATCGAAAACAGTGAATCAAACCGCGGTCATACGATGGGACTACGGCAATGCAGAACTTGGCACTTGCGAGGAGACAGTCGAGGGTGGCAATCACATTCGATACTGGATCCAGAACGGTCCCGATGCGAACAGCGGCGCGATATTTTTAGCAGTTTCGTACGAGATGCCAATTGCCGGTGCGTGTTACCGTGCTCCGGGTGTCATCTTTCGTTATTGTGCTTCTTATCACACGTCATATCCCTCTTTGCTTGTAGACCAACACAACATCATCCCAAACGGGTCGGTGTTTCAATTTTCGGCCCTGTCCAAATTCTCCCCTCTGACTTGAACGTTTGCACTGCAGCTATGACCTCGGACGTGACTGGATGATCGGGAATGTCACGGCGCAATCGAGCATTATCCCCACTACCTTGCTCACGAATACGAGCACGTACTCGGGCCAGACGTCCTATGGCGGATATACCTACCATACATCTGTCAGCTACGTCCCGGGGCTGCTCCAGAATACAAGCGCGGGCATCAATCATTTCCAGTCGGTCGCTGTGAACGGATCGAACGCGATCGATGGACTGGTCGCCGTCCTGACGACCAAGATTACAAGTCAGCCGTCGTCGAATATCAGGTGGGTCGCGTTGTCGAGTTGTCGTGGTGACGTCGACTAAATCTTGTTCTTTGATCAGTGGAGAGAGGACATATAGGCCCTTGACAATAATTTGGATACCCGTCGTGTTTGTGTGTTCGGTCATCTTTTCAGTGCTATAGACTCGGCACGCATTTAGATCTTAGACGAATGGACAAGATGATGTTTCTGGACTCTCATCTACTTTCGAACACATATACCAACGCTCTCCCCCTCTCTTTCGGGTTCAGTCATCGTGCATTGAACATTCCTTCTCACTGGGCTTCCTACTCTCCTCCTTTACTGACATCTATGATGTGTAATGACCTAGTCTAGAGCAAGCGGATTGTATTTACTTATCTATGTGTATGTACTTACCATTATTGACCTTGATTCATTGATTTTGTGGGCGCTCCAATGACATTTGCGAAAGGGTGAAATGAAGGGCAGCTTGAAGGTTTCAATAAAACATGGCATCACGATGAAGTTCTGCACATACATAACTCTCCTTGTGGACAAAAAGAGTCACTGTCTATTCTATCCTGATTCCTGCTACTTGCAGTGGCTCCAAACGTACCTCCTTATCCTTCATTGTGTTCGCATGTCTGGTCGACTCAGTCATCGCTCGAGACTTGTTTATTCGACTAGCCCCCAGATGGTCCCGGCTCCGCAGTAAAGGCCAAAACTTAGAACTTTAGAGAAGCTGGCCGCGCACCCTCTTTGGTACGTACTGACTCGGAGGTCATCAGCGTCACGGTTCATATTTTGATTCTTTTGTCAAGTCATATGTTTTCGAATGCTGTTTCTAATCCCTGTGTGCTCCGCTAATCTATCTGTTCGGAGGGGCCTTGCGTTTTTTCGAACCGTAACGGCCTGCAGAATCGTCAGGCGGTAACGTTGTGGCATCTTTACGGGCGCAGGTAATGGATGGGCTTGTGGGAATATGTAGTGGGGTCGACTGTGGGTGTGGTTCACGGAATCGTTAGTACTTGATCACGATGAAGACTGCGCTGGTCAATTTAGTAACCAATTGATAGTGTGGTGGGTAGTGCGGGGCCGACTCATTGACTTTCCTTCATTGGTGCAAGGGATTGCGAGTAGCAAGCAGCATCAAGCTTGGAGTCCGTGCGCGCATATTGCTCGATTTGAATGCAGCAAATTGTTACCCGACGCACATGTTTCGCGATTGCGGATCGTCGTGAAAGTTGGTTTCGATACTCGGCTGTTTCGTTATAATTGTACCGTCGGAGAATGATAGCCTGAGGAACGCGTTCGCATGCTTTGTAGGACGAATTGCGTGGTGGTTTGTGTCAAAGCGCAGCCCGTCTAGTACAATAGGTGAGCAACGCGGCTACGATGGTACTTACAATGCGCCACTGCTATTTCTCAACCTTTCCTCCCAATCTCCTCCAGTCTCGTTCAAAGTTATTCTACATCAACTGGAAGTAAGTTGATCTAACATATACACATTCGTTACCGAAGCAAAACCATTTTTTCCAAGGAGCATTATCGATCGTAGGTCACCGGTCACCGGTCAAAGTTCATCATCATGAACGCTATTCTGACATTGCGGTTAAACTGGCCCAATCGCTCTGTCAGAATAGCGTCAGGACTATATCTGCGCCAGGCTGGATCTAGTCAAAGCGAACGTGAGACGACAAAAGGATATACTGACAACGGATTGCGAATACACCGGTACGGTACTAGAAACAACGTGGTTTCTGGGGCTGGTCGCTAGCAGTTCGTCGGAAAAAGGAAGCCAAGCTTTCAAGGATCAACCGGGGCTGGGGCCACGACAAGACAACAGCCAATGTAGGCAAGTTGGCAGTCAAAGATAAGTGGTCTCGGCGGCGAATCCTTTCATTCAAGTGTCCGACGAGTCGGCCCAGGTCGACCTTCTGACAGGTGCTTCTCTCCTAGTAACTGGTCCATGCGGATCGTAGGCACCATTGATGATGGAGTCACAAAGGAAACTCATGAGACTCTTCGGAGGGGTGCCTCTCGTAGCTTTTTATATGGAGACAACAGTTCTGGTCTTGAGTCGGGAGTCGGAATTCGGAGGGGTTGTCGAGGGATTGAATTCCCACGATAGTTAACCTTTCCTTCATCTGTTACTTGCTCGGCGCTGAGCTCGTCGTCGTCCAACGCTCTTGTTCGCTGTCCACGACGACGACGACAACTTTTTTTACGCTCGCCGTGGTTGATGATCTGCTGCGCTCATTCTGATGCCGCCGCGCTCACTCGTTTCTTCCTCGAGGCGTCCTTTGTCCGCAATATTCCTAGGATCGGTAGCACCCAAGGATTCCAAGGAAGCCAACATACCTGACCTTCCTGAGCCCCCGGAAAGTCCTGTTGCTGCTTCCCCTTCTGGTTTACCGTCTCCCCCAGCCACCAATTCCACTGGCAGCGGGTCGACCGGCGACAACAACAGCGCAAACTCAGGCAGCCTCAGACAGCGTCCAGTTTCGTTCTCAGGCCCAAGTGCAGTCATGCCCGCAGAAACGTACGACAAGTCCATTACCTCAAGACCTAATTCTGATGACGAAGATGACGAAAACGACCATGCGGGTGAGGAGGACCATACCGCCAGGCTCGACCTCAGGCATGGAGTCAAAAACCCCAGCGAAAACATCGCTGCGCTCCAGCGGGTCAAGAGTCTTGCTCAACGCAACCGCATGGTGAGCCTACTGCGCTTCCTCCTGGGCCTATGCTTACTGCGTGCCCTTGTCCACTCCACGTGTTTTTGGTATATTCCTGGCGATCTTTTGGATCCACGTTTTGTTTTTTTTTGCACTTGTTTCGACGCCAAATTGCATTCTTTTGTGCATATATGCATATATGCTATTCAAACCATGTAGGCACTAGATAAACTTTCTTCTCGCCTCAACACACCATCCCCCACCCACGCTTCACGTTCACCTAATGCCCCACCTTCCACTTCATCATCCTCTCGTCTCTCATCTCACTCGCATTCCCAGTCCGCACCACAGATCAAACGCAATGATACCCTCTCAGGATCAGAAACAGAGCGAGAGAGTCTACGTGCGCCAACCCCCTCCCGTTCAGAGTCCAATTCCAATTCCTACCGCTCATCATCCCCCGAACGATCATCAACACCGCCGTCCGTATCAGATTTCCATTCACGACCAAGGCTCATCTCTGCCCCCTCATCTCCAGCGAAAACGCGTCAGGCGTCTCCAGGCCCGTCACGCACTCCCCGCAAACGAGTGTCAATGGCGGGTGCCATATCTGGTCATGAGAACGGGCGGTACACTAGAAACGATCATGATGTCACCGATGCAGCGCTGGCCGCTGTTGCCACTTCAAGGATAAGTCCCACAGGAAACAAAAAGTCACGACAACCGCTTCCAAGGGAATTTAGAGATAGAGATCGACGGAGTTTCGATGGACGGGTTGGTGGCTTGGTCGAGTCTCTTCCGCAGTCAGCTAATCTTGCATTCTCACTAGAATTCAATCGAGCCCATGACTCCCCACCGAGGGTCCTTCCATGATGATGGGTATGAGGAGGATCATCCGCATAGAACTGCGCCGCATACATCCGTCAATGCTACAACCAGTGTCCAGTACTCTCCCCGAGGCGCTCGGTCATCACGGGTTTCCACTGTAAGGGATCTAACCCGGCGACATCAGACCCGTTGGCTCTCCGACGACCTCTCAGGCAACGCTCCAGATATCGGGAGAAGACAGTCTCAGCGCGGAGGAAGTGCAGAAAGTACTCTGAACTCAGGCACAGGGGCAACAGGGAGACTTGCAGGTGAAAGCCTCCGTGCAGCGGGGATCGGCATGCGAGGGAGTGTGAGACAGGGGGCACCATCAAGTGAGGATGTCTTTGCAGATGGACGTAATGTGAAAGCGTCTGCACGAGGACCACGCTCAAGTGACATTGGGCCTAGCACTGGTCGCACCGTGGAGTGGGAGGACGAGCTGCGACCCGATGCTGATAACAGGAGTCGAACCAGTGGATACAGTACACGTACCGGTGAATCTGTTGGTCCCCCTGCTCCTCGACCCCATTTGCACTCGGATCCACCTCGTGCACCTACTGCCCTTATTGCCGAGCGGGACACGAAAGGCATAGGACGTGGCATCTCATCCCGACCCGCTACGTCGATGGCGGACTTCTTCCACGGAGAGAACAGTTCCCGGTCCGGAGTTTATTCGATACGGTCCAGGAGAACAACCTATGACCTTTCAGATAGACCAGAGTCCCGACACTCACCAACTGCACGCATAAATTCTTTACCCCAAACCCCTGTCGAGCCGGACCTTCCTCGTACTGGCACACTCTCCCGCCGTCACATGACACCCGTTGGTAGTGGCATGTTGGCAAGCCTTAATAATCCCCAGAGTGCTGACCACACCCGCCTCATGTTGGAGTCACTCGCGATGTTTCAGGCGCAACTCTCTCGGCTTCCGAATCAATCCCAAATTGTTCACGATTTATCCGATCATTCAAACGCAATCATACGCTCGTCGGAACGGCTCAACAGGATCTTGAGAGCTGCGACAAGCAACGCCGTCCAGCAACAAATTGCTATCGAGGTGAATGACGAGTACTATGACGCAAGCTGTCCCAGCCACCCTGCACAAACCTGGAGGGATGTTGGATCTGACTTCCGGGAGGGCTTGCGAGAGAGCGACGACGTAGTGCGCTCGCTCACCGCATTCATTCTCGGTGTAGGGAAGCTGTTGAAGGAGGCAGCTGTGTCATCTGATTCTGCTCACCTGAGGTCAGCGAGCATGGATGATGAAGCTCCGAGGAGACCGCCGTCTGATTCAGGAGGCCTGGAGAGGCGGATTCAAGATGATAGGCGAATTCAAGATGATAGACGAATCCAAGATGACAGACGAAGCACCGAGTCACGACTGAGCTGGGAGCCCTTGACTTCCACTCGTGGGGCCGATATCTCTCGCAGGCTCTCCTCTCGCAGCGATCTCAGCCTTAACCTTTCCCGTCCCCCATCTGCACGAGAACGGAACAACGCAAACGATCAAGATCGCTCGGCACCCTCTCGCAATGGATTGAACCCACTCTCGACTTCTCGACGATTGTTCACTCCGCGTGAGCATCGCGAACAGCATATGGCGGCGAAAGGTTCAGGCCTCCACAAAACGCCATCCAATGTTCTCGACTTATCGATAGACTATGAACCATCTCCAACGCCATTATCTCGATACCCCCAGGCAGAAAGGTCAAGGACCGTGTACTTTACCCCACCTCCCCTCCCCACTCTTCCGTCTGAATCTCTACTCCAAAGATCCAACACTACCATTGACAAGGGCAGCCGTCGCAACGTATCCTTGGCTTCCATAACTACCATTCGTAACCCCAACCCGCCCTTTGCTGTATCCACACCCAACCCTACGACAGCCATCTCGACCCACACGGCGTCAGCTTCTCCTGAGATTTCCACGTTTCTGCTGGAACGCACGGATTCCCACGAGTCAGTGCGATCATCCGTAACCTTTTCTCGTCCGTCGGGGGTGTCGGTATCTGCTCTTCAGCAGCAACAAAGCCGTGACGAGGCTCGACGACGCGCAGGTACGAGTTCGGAAGAGGATAACTCGGGTCTCGGCCAGGTTCGCTCGCCGCTCTCGGGCTCGGAAACCGAGAGAGATAGTCGTCGGCGGACGCTGGGTGTTCGTGCCGCGCAGTCGTCGCTGGAAGCTGTTGAGGGTCGCGAAAGTAGGGCCGGTGGCAACGCTCAACCCAAAACGATCGCGTTCCCATCGCAAAGGCGGGAGCGTCGACGCACTGTCACAGAGATATTCAACTGAAGCACACCCGTTGAACCGCAGGTTGTCAATTGCAATCATGCACCTCACATCATTTTCAAAAGTGAGTGCCGGAGCGTTTCCCTGGTAACCGGGGGTGTCGCGGCAGTGACTAATCGAGTCGTTGTGCAGATCACCAAGGTGTATTGCCTACCTTGCCTACTGCCTTTTCTTTATTCTCTGTTTCCTTTTCCTTTGCCTCGTGGCCCATGTCCACTCTGTATATCCAGCATCGCAATTCACCTTTCCGGACTTTTGACTTTTGAGCGGACCAAGACCAACGCCACCATGTCATGATTGTGTCCGGAGAAGTCATTCTCACTTCTGTGTTTAACTTTATTGGTTTTGGTCTGTCATTATTTTTTGTTATCTTGGCTGGCCATGCACGTATATTTCGTTCATGTTGCTGTCGTTCCCTTCTCTCTTCCCCCTCTGCCGTCCTTGTTCCTTGTCCGTCTGTGTTCTCTTTTGTTCCATCTCCGCCATGCGAGAAATTGTTCTTGCCGAGCACTTATGTTTTTTCCCTTTATATGCAGGTAAGAGAACATGTGCATTCGATTTGATTATGATGAGCGTTTTCGCTCTCACTCCACTCTTTCCCTCTCGATTGGAACACTACAAGTACTCTTTTGATACGACTTAGCGTAGAGCAGTTATATAATGCGACAGATTTCGCGCGAATTCCTCGT
>JBBPOL010000232.1:0-16821 GCA_038091435.1 Leccinum variabile | reverse complement strand
GCTCATCCCAAAGTCGCCGAATGGAGTAGAACGTTGAAGACTGTTTCAATGGAACTGGATCTGTGATGCTTTTTGCGTTGCCATTTGCCATGCAAATTACATCGAGTCGACTTCTCAGTACTTCAGTCATCACCTCGGGAATACGTTACTGCCGTGTACTATACAGAGGTTGTTTACAGTCTGTAGTAAGCAATCTCGCAACCGCGATCAGTGTTAATTTTATCTGGATACCATCCTCGTTTCTGTGTTCAACGGGTCCGGTTTGAAATCTTGAGCCTGACAAGTCTATCCTCCGCGCAGTGAGCAACTACTAGTATAAACCGTGCATGTGCGCTGACGAGCAATCGTATCGACAGTAGCCACGCGAAGCGTCGCCAATAAGCCATCACAACGACTTTCTCAACTACGTTTCAAAGCAAACTCAGCCCTTAACGATGAGATTCTTGATCACTACCTTCCAATTCAATACGCTCTTCGTACGAATGGAATACACTCTGACACATATCTTTCGGAAACTCACGGCTCCATCCTTTGCACTCGCCAGATATACTACATCTCCGACGTTTTCGAGTTCACCATTCCATTGGATGTTATATGTCAATGCATTCACAAGCTGGCTGGCCTGCTGTCAACTGCCGTTCACGATGAGGAATACGTTCAGGCCATGTGAACCATGTTATACTTCATGCTCGAAGCTTCTAATGTATGCGCCAAAAATACAGTAGTAATAATTTATAGAAGAAAAAGGTCTGCTCGAGCCAAAGTGGCAAAGTGCTCTGCAGTCACTGACTACACTGGTACTACATATTGCAAGGTAGCATTTGCTGTTCCGTAATGTTGCTAATCAAACAGAGTAGTACATTCCTCGGATGAACGATACCTGGCATCGAGCGGGATGGTGGACTCGCCAGCCTCTACAACAATTTCGCCGGTTGCATTCCCTCGTCTCCAATTCAAACGGCTGAGTTCTGCGTGGTTGAGCAACCACTCTGGATCGACATGCGAAGTTGTAGCCAAAGACCGTATGCTGAGCATAGCGCGGCACACAGCTATAGCGATCAAGGACAAAATCGGACTGAAAAATATGTGTCAATGCGGCCAGAAATCATGGTGTAACACACAGAATTACCTTCCTGCCTCCGCCGGTGCACGCAACTTTGGGGCATCATCACGCCTTAGTTCTCGAAGTAATGCGGATAAGTTCGGACTCACCATTATTTGTGATGGTTCCACCATCGTCGAACACACCACCCCAAGCAATAAGAACACTTGGAATTTGCCTTAGTATGTATATCGCTTGTAAACAAGATAATGAACTTTACCTGATGCGCATCCATACATGAACATACCCCTAAACGAAATATTGCAAGTTAGACACACAACACATGAATTATCTGAGACGCACTCTTTCAGAAGGCGCCATAAGAATGAATCGGTATGTATCTTTTCGCTTGTGAAGAACCGATAGACCGTGAGTGCAAAAAGGATGGTATGAACTACAAGCGAAGGCACGTAGACCAATGCGATCGTGGGCGATGAACGAGCAAACGGATGAATGATGCTGGACCAGATCGTTTCCCGCAACATCATAAACAACAAAAGATATGTAACGGTACTCGCGAACAAAAGGGCAAGAGAAAAGACTCTGACCACGCGATTGCGGGAGAACAGGAACCAAATTCGAAGTGTAATGACCGCTGGTGATCATATTAGCTTCTATTGTTTGCCCTCGGGAAGAGAGTATACTTTGACAGAGAGTGGATATGGGAAATGGGAAGCCAATGAACTTGATCAAAAGAATTCTGGTGGAGTGTGATGTGGGTCATACGCATATTACACTGATGCGACGACTCACGACTCCTGGAACTGTCCGGCTCATGAGCATCAAATCACAAGCTCAGCTTAGATCACTTACCCGTCCAACTCTCCATTGCATAACTTGAAGAGGTGTGTTCGCAAGGTCAATATAATGATAGCATGGTAGGTGGCTTACTGGCAATCAAAAACCTAAACAACCAATCATCAGACAAGCACAGCACAGATCGATGCTTGCTTACAACGCATATGCGAGAGTCAGATACCTGATCTGATTCGAGGTTTAGTTAAAGAAGCAAGATTTGGAATGAGGAACGCTTACAGATAGATAAAGAAGCCTGGAAAGCGACCATGATCCAGTCCAGAAGTATCGAACCTGATGGGACAAAGCTCAGAATGCAAGACAACATTTTTTTTCAGACGTACCTCTTCGCCGATGCAGAGAATGTGATCATATAAGATGAGCGAGGCGAAGGCGAAGTCAAGTTCGTGTATCTCTGTGCCAGCGAATGCTATACGCGCGTCCATACTTACAGCACAAAGACAGGATGAAGTAATAAACTGCAAGACTGGGCTATATACACACGTAAGAACATTATTTTGGTCAACGAGAATCGTTAGAGAGTCCCGATAGCCGACTCGGAGATAGCAGCGAGCGCCGGGTGTTTGACGCCAAGGCCATTGGCACTTGAAACCACCGCTGCTTGCCCGAATGGTTTCAGGGTGTCACAGGAGTCAGATTCCGACTCACATGCCAACGCTTTAGGAAGCGTATGGGCTGACCCGATTGGCAAATGCTTCCTGGAACTAATCGGAAGATTCCAAGGTGAAGGCTGAACTTGAAGGCAACACCAAAACGGATGGTGACGAGACTAACCATTCCAGGAAAATGGCATATTGGCAGTATCCTGACGACTATATCCGTGTCAGTGTGACGAACCCGTTGCTCCGCACAACGCAATCGACCGGGCGACCACATACCATGTGGTTTGAAGCAAGCGAAACGCGGGGGTGACCGGATCAGGTCGTCACATGTCACACTTCATTAATATTGTCACGGTTGGGACCGTCTTCAAGTCCAGCTTGAAATTGGATCCGGTGTTGAACATGCGCACAGGGGGTACTGTTGCTCCTCACTCATACTGACTGTCAGTGATAGACCATACCGCACCCCCTCCCAACCAGCACCACCAAGTGGTTCACAAAAATGATTATTACAAGACTAAGGAAAGTCAAGTCCGTTGTACCATAGTACATCATGTACATGTATCCAATACTATGCAGACGCAACCTTGCTTGCAAGGTAACATTCTTCTGCTCCTTGACGTTATGAAATTAACCAGGGGTAAACTGGACATAGGTTCCCTGAATTATAAATACATGCTTTCGAACGGGATGATGGCCGCTCCACGACGATTTCGCCGGATACACATCTTCTCCAATGTTCAATGCACAGAGCTGAGTTCTGCATGGTTGAGCCACCACTCTGGATCGACATGCGAAGTTGCAGCCTAAGAACGTATGCTGAGCATAGTGCGGCACACAGATATGACGATCAAGGCCAGAATAGACCGAAATATATGCGTCAGGCCTGCCGGAAGTCAGTACAATAACACGCAGAAATTACATTTCTACTAGTGCTGGTGCACACAGCTTTGTTGGTAATGTCTCGCTCTAGTTCGAGTTGTGGCAGTAATACAGAATCTTGGTCGGCTCACGGTAAATTAGTAAAGATCCGAAGATGCACTTTAGTACCTGATGCACCAATACGTAAACATGGTATCATGGGCCCCTGTTTGGGACTATTATAATTTAAGTAAAGATGCGAGACACGAATTATCTGAAACGCACTCTTTCAAAAGGCGCCATAAGAACGAGTCGCTTTGTATCTTGTGAAAAACCGACGATAGACCGTGAGTGCAAAAAGGATGCTATGAATTACAAGCAAAGGCACGTAGATCAATACGGTCGTGTGCGATGAACGAACAAGCGGATGAAGAGCGTTGAAATGGATCATTTTTCACAACGATGTAGACAACAAAAGAGTTGCAACGTACTTACTTGCGAACAGAAGGGCGGGAGAAAGGACTCTGACCACCGGGTAGAACAGGAACCAATAACGAAGGGTGATGGCCGCTGATGATCGTATTATGTAGTTTCAACAGTTTATCTTCGGTAAGAGAGCATGCATTGACGGAGTGTGGCTTATGGGAAAACCAAGACATAAAAAGCGGATCTTTAAAAGTCTGGTGGAATGTGGAGTGTTTGCACGCATGACAGACATGCTGATATGACGTGATACGGCTCATGAAACTGTTCGCGGTTGAGAATCAGGCTAAAAGCTCGGTTGAAACCACCCAGCTAAGAGATGTGTGTAAACAACGAAAATATGAGCATGGTGGCGGCCTACCAGTGATCGAGAACAGGTCATCGGAACGAGCTAATTAAAGCTTGCTCACAACGAAAATCCGAGGCCTATATACCTTATCTGATACGAGGCCCGATTAAAGAGAAGCAGTGACGGGATACGAAGTGCCCTACGAAAACGTAAAGAAAACTGGAGAGCGACCATAGTCCAATACTCGACCTTGCAGGACAATGCTCGGAATGAATAACCTTTCGGCTAGACGTACCTCATCGGTGACGTAGCCTGAGACGAACTCGCATATGTCACGCCAGGATTCCATCGAGGGCTAGACGAGGTGAGAGAAACGATCATCAAACCTGATTAAAAACATACGAAGTTTGATGATCCGCGAGTGTCGTTTGATAGTTCCAATAGCTGAGAATTCCGATAGTTATACCGGACTAGTGATATCGAATGGTTTCAGATGGAGTTGCCGATTCTTCGGACTCGGAGTTAGCATGCTATAAATCTTGATCAACGAGGAGTGAACACAACAATAGACGCTCACCATATGGTTCAGACATGCTTGGCATGAGAATTACCCACGACTCAAGCAAAGTGAACGGCGCGGGTACATCCGACTAACGTCGGGACGCGATCGAGTTCGCATGTGATTGAGAACGAAGATGTCGCGCGCTCTTTCGCTGGTCGGTCGCCGATTCATGTCTCATCGTCGCCCCCAGAATTGGAAGGCACTCGCCCCGCCCGTACCAAACTTTGCCAACCAGCCCAACTCTCTCCCGTCCCTCCCTTTACCTTCACTTCCCACAACCCTCCAACGGCTCAAAGATTCTCTTCGTCCGCTCGCTCGGTCTACGCAAGAGTTCGCATCCGTATGCCAGAAGATCGACGACTTTGCCCGCACAAGCGGCCCTGGTCCCGTCCTCCAGCAGTTGCTCCTCCAGCGCAAGAATGAGAGAGACCATTGGTTGGAGGAATGGTGGGACGACTTGGGTTACCTTGCTTATCGAGACTCAGTCAGATCTCCGCTCTCTCCGCTCTCCTCCTCCCTTACCCTTCGTCCTCTAGGTCGTCGTCAATGTATCATACTACTGTAGGTACTCTGTCTTCATGCTCTCGGCCTAATCGCTTCCCTTTGTCTATAGATGGTTTTGATTCTCAGCCAACCCACCTTCCCCAGACGCCCGCTGCTCGTGCTGCCGGCATCACTCGTGGCGCCATGCTTTTCAGGCAGAACCTTCGTTCAGGTCAGTTAGCCCCTGACGCGATCAAAGACACCCAACATTGCATGGACACTTACCGGTCTGTCTCCCGAGTCCCCCGTCCGTTTCCCACATTACTCACGCTTCACCCAACTAGTTGGATGTTCGACTGTTGCCGCGTCCCAGGCACGGAAGGCGTCGATTGGAGCGTTTCTTATGCCAATAACTCGAATACGCACGACGATCTTGGGCACGTCATCGTCGTGCGCAAGAATCGGTTCTGGAAGATAAAGGCCCAAGTCGACGGCAAGGTGCTCGGCATGGGTGATTTAATCAGGTGCGGTTCATCTCCCAGAATCTAATGGAAGCGCTCACATCTGCATCACAGTCAATTCCAGTACATATATGACCACAGTACGGACGAGTACCCTGCAATCGGTGTCTTGACTGCTAACAATAGAGATGTTTGGGCAAAGGTGCGCGCTCCACTTTTGATTCGCCCTGCAAATCATCCATTGTGTTTTTGAGTCTAACTCTGGTCTAGGATTACGTACATATATCCACTGTTCCTCAGAATGCGGCCGTCTTGCGCGAGATCCATTCATCAGCTTTTCTGGTGTCTTTGGATGACTCGACACCACCTCCAGAGAACAACGTAGATGTTTCGAGGGCCCTGTGGCATGGTACACTCGCAGCAAGTATATTTAATTTGCCCACCCTCTCCCAAAATGACTTCTTATGCAGTCACCCACGGACACAACCAGTGTTACACGTGGCCTTTCCTCGCGCTACGTCGATAAACCCGTTCAATTCGTAGTGTTTGACAACAATGTCGCGGGATTGATGGGAGAGCATAGTGTTATGGATGGAACGCCCACCGTTCGCTTGTGCGATGAGATACTGGAGTTCCTAGCGGATCCCAGGTCGGATTTCCAGTTATCGCCCTCAGTCTCCACCGCCGCATCCCTGGAACCCCTGGACTTTGATTTGACGTCTATCCCTGAAATCCATGAATCAATATCAAAGTCCCAACAATACCTACATGATCTTGCTTCCTCGCAATCCCTTTCTTTCATCAGGACCAAGTACGGCCGAGCTGCGATCAAGTCATTCGGTGTGGGCCCTGATGGATGGGCTCAGATGATTGTGCAGGTTGCATATGCGCGGCTTTCGGAACGATTTGGTGGTCCAGATGGGCGAGTAGCGCCATGGCCTGTGGGTACATACGAGGCTGCGACCACTAGGATGTTCTACAAAGGACGCACGGAGACCATTCGGGTGGTGAGTGATGAATGTGTCGCGTTTGTACGGGCAATGCTAGGACAGTCTGGTGAGTTTGGCGGTGTTTGTGATTTTGCGCGATGATTCTGAGCGTGTCTTGCGGTTGATGATCGACGTACTTAGCAACAAAGGACGAGAAAATACGGCTGTTGAGAAACGCCGTCAAGAAACACACGCGACTTGCTCAAGAAGCCTCGGTAGGCGAGGGCGTGGACAGACACATGCTGGGTTCGCTCTTCAATCCCCTTTCAGAACGCCAATTGATCACGTCTCGTGCGCCAGGTCTTCGCCTCTCCAAACCGTCCACCACGAGTGCACCAGAGTTGTTCTCGGATCCACTCTTTACTCGCTCCTCACGCTGGACCCTGTCTACTAGCGCAATCTTCAGTAAGCACTTTGGAGCGTATGGGTGGGGTGAAGTCGTCCCCGATGGGTTCGGGGTCGCTTATATGACCGGATTCGATGGTGCGTCCACTCCCCTTGTTTTCAGCGATGCGATAAACAAGGATGCTCACTTGAGGATGTCCTTGACACCGCAGATTACCTACAATTCACGATCACCTCTCGCGTTGAGATGCCCAACGCCGAGTTTGCAGAGGAGATCACGAAGGCGGCCCAGGAGTTCTATGAACTATTCGCAAACTCCTCTAATCCATCCGGTCACTATGGCAAGGAAGGGGGTAATTCGAAACTTTGACCGCGTTGTAGTTTGGAACTTGCGATTGAAGCGACCGCTACAACGCAATGATGCCTCAAGGCTAGACATTCTTTTGTTCGGTTCTACGTGACTATGGGAATGGAAAACATTTGGAAACAAACAATTGCACTATTGTTTTACTCACTGATTTCGAGACACTGACAATGGAACAGGGACTAAAATAAAGCCTAGCCATATGAAACGAGACCTACGCTCAAAGATGTGCAAGTACATCGAAACGGACACGCGGAGAAGGTGAGAAACATAAAAAGAACAACATTGTGGCGAACGAGGAATTTCAACAAGCGTATCTACTCTTCGTCATAATCTTCTTCGATCACTGCCTTGGTTTTCTTCGCTCGAGGTGCCGCCTTCGGCTTTTTAGCAGCAGGAGCCTGCTTCGATGATGCGGGACGCTTCAATATGTTAGACCATGAACCTAGACATCTAAATGCGCACAAACCTTTCTCTTTTTGCCAGCAGACTCCTCCCCATCTTCATCCTCGTCGTCTTCCACCCCAGCCAGTTCATCCGCAAAGTCCTCTCCAGAAAGCTCCGACTCGACCTAAGGATACACGATCGGAATAACTGATGCCTGTACAAATCCATGAAGTACTGACCTTGGCAGCTTTCTTCTTTGGAGGGGCCTTCTTCGCAGCGGGTTGCCGCCGAGTCGTCGTCCCTTTCGGTTTCTCGCCATTTTCCTCCGTCTCACGTTTCTGAAAGATAAATGAAGACAGCATTCAGAGATAAGCTACGGCACGAACCTTCGAACGGGGCTTCTTGACAGGGACACTCTCCTCCTCATCTTCGTCTTCGACTTCCTCCACAGTCTTCTTGGGTTTGGTCACACGTTTCTTCTTTGGCTTTTCTTCTCCGTCCCCTTCGGCTTCAGCCTTCTTCTTGGCGGGGGCGCGCTTCTTCTTGGGCTTCTCCTCCTCCTCGTCTGCGGCGTCGTCCGACTTACGTGCAGTCGGAGGAATGTCATCGTCAGCGACATGTCCTTCCGTCCATGCACGTCGCACGCGCTCCTGATCCTCCTCTTTGAGGTCATCGAACCCGTCGAGGTCCTCAGGATCGCTGAACATGGCCTGCATGTTACCTATGATCTTGGGCGTAGCGCACCCCCAGTGACGCCATGCGCTAAACGAGAACATGCGCCCGACAAACAATGCAACGAACTCGAGGTCAGCACGCAAGTAATGGAGCAAAAGGAGCCAAGAATAATAAAAATGATAAAAAATAAAAATAAAACTCACAAACTGGTGTTACCCCTGAAGTCAACGATGGAGCCAAGCCGGAGAGCCCCTTTGGGTATGGGGGTCCCTAGAGAAACATGGTGTGCCTCGAGCGGACACTGGTGTTTGGGATGCACTGCTTACCTGAGCAGGGCTTGGCACCTATACGACGACGATGAAAAAGAGAGAGCAGAAAAAAAAAGATATTGAGCCATCGAATAACTAGGCGCGATCGTGGCAACCAAGTGGGTTAGGCGTCTGTAAAAACACACCTTTACATTTGGCACGAGCGGAGCTCGCGTATTCGAGACGATAACCACTTTTCTTGGTTGCGCCTTCGGTGTCAGACATCGGTCAGATGTTTGGGATGGGTGGACTGTTTGTACGAAAAGGAAAAAAAAGAAAACGGGGGTGGTTGGTTCATCTCGACGCGATGTTGGTTTTGTTGGACCGCCCTAAGCCTTCAAAGTCCGACCCCGGACTGCCCTTACAGCGCACGGACCTCTTTTCGTCGTGCTCGCTCATGTGTTGCTCGAATTTTCATAAAAAGTGTCTGGCTTGGAAGCGGGTCACGACTTTTGACGGGTCTCGCCATTGTTTGGACAAATAAACCTCGTACGTCGAGTACATGCATTGCACAGTTGGCGGCACGACTTGCCACCTACTAGTGATACTACTACCGTCATTCCCTTCTACCCAAGCTACACTAGTACTGAGCGACCTCGTTCCACCGTAGTGACTACGGCGGCAACGTCGATCGACTGCTCAACCTATTGCTACATACGTTATATCTGGAATAAAATACTGGTTTGCGGGCATACTCGGAACAAGCATGGTTTCAAACAACAACCCCTTTCAGAGGGGAATCCCGTCTGGATTCGTGAAATCGTAAGTGTGCATTGCACCCCCAGCGTCACCGCTATAAAAAGAATCAGACATACACCGTCGTGCAAGATGTTGATACGTACATAACGAGCGGGAACTCCCCGTTCTGCCGATCTCCTATGGAGAAGTGCGCAACGTCGTAATCAGTCCTTCCAATGACTGAACCTTGAACGTCATTCCCTCCTAGTGCTGGCTCCCACAGCCGCACGCAACCTAGTCGAGGAGTCAGACCTAGATGTTTTGACCAAATCTAATGACCCACCGTCGTTGCCCCCACTCACGATCCCAATCCTGCTTCTACCTTGTATCCAACTGGCTGCGACAACACCAAACCCTCCACCACTCGCATTATCTGAATCATGATGTTCCAACTGGCATAGTGGTCCGCGTGATAGTGCACGTACGTCGTAGACGTGTAGTGCATTGTCACTTCGTGCAACAGCAAGCAATCGTCCGTCGGGTGAGAAAGAGGCTTGGTTCACTTCTTCTAAATCGTCCCCAGTGTCACCAATGATTGATCGCACGTGAAACTTCTCAAGCTCCTCCGTCTCGTACGCTACTTCGGCTCTCCGACGAACGTCGTAGAGGCGGAGGGGATGAGTAGTACCATCCACGCCGCGCGTACACAAAGCTAGCGTCGTCCCATCTGGACTCAGGGCAGCAGTATCCCCGGCTTCAGCAGCATCAAACCGAACTGCCTGAACGCCTCTGTGAACATCGAAAGCATGGTGAAAGCCGCTGTAATCGTCTTTTTCTAGCGGTTCCGAGGATGTGAATAACAGGTGTTGCGAAGGTCCCGTCCCCCAGAGAGTAGATCCAGTGGCATGGCCACATCCTCTAGGCGCTGTATTGAATTTTTTAGGTGGAAAAGTTGCATCCATCATGTCCTCGAAAAGGTCCTGACAATACACTCGAACGGTACTGTAGGCCATGGGTCGGGATATGAGGAACTAACGCATGCGACATTACATACCCGTCAAAACAACTGATCGCTAGTGCTGAACCATCAGCATTATACACCAAGTCCAGTGGTCTGGAGTCAAAAGTGACTGCATCACGGGGGAGGTGCGAGAATGAGAGGAAAACATCGTCAGCAGGAGGAGGACTGACTTTGACGCGTTGAAGTCAAAGACTCGCGTTCATCATTATCATCGCTGTCGCGTAGCTCCCAAACTTGGACGACGAGATCGTGGCCAGAGGACAGAAACTGCATTGGGCTGTGTCATGGCGTAAGCCGCCCCAGGCGCAGGATGTATGGCATGAGGCTCACTTGTGTGGATTGAACACGACATCGTGGACAGTATAGTGCTTCATCACCAAACCTGATGATGTTTGGGTATTCAAGTGAGATTACCTGTAAACGAATACTTACCGCGAGACGTGTTGCGTGGGCGACAATGCGCCGGTGCCACATGCACTAGGCCAGAAACCTCGTCAATTAATGTACTCCACGAGATTTGGAGCTTACCTCGGCCTTGGCGATATACGATCAACGAGCCTGGTTTGTTATCGGGAGGAGGAGGGGGACAATCTTCGTCTTTAATGAAGCGTCGTCGTCAAGACTTGCCTGGACACTTTTGCTTGGTACTGACCGTCCTCGTCTTCCTCGTCCTCTATACCGCCTTCCACCACGGCGCCAAGTACGACAGTGCCATGTGACTGAATGACTTTATTGACCGCTGTAAGACCGAGATTAGCTGGAGGGCAGACGTTGATCACGTGGGGGCACTTGCATCCAGACGTCAGGTGGGGGTATTTTGCGGTCAGCTCGAACTTGGTGTACCCATTCTCGTAGTAAAGATTAGGCGAGCGACGAGGGAAGAGGCGGTCTTGCCTGTGCGCATGCCAAAATGGTTTTGGAAACTTGGTAATCCCGACAGACTTGGACAGCTGGGATACGAGGGATGAGGTCAGGGAGAATCGATCGAGGAGTAGTGGGGTGCTCACCAGTCCCCATTGGCCCTTTGAAGACCAATCAATGGGAACATGACAGTGATCGATGGGGGGCTTTCTTCGAGGAAGACGGAAAGGGGACAGGGGGATTGGTTTGGGAGGTTCGTCATCGAACTCGAGTGTTGGTGTCAAGTCTTCTGCTTTGTTTCTGTCCGGGATGGGAACCCACTGGGGCGAAACAGTAGGTGAGCAGGGCCGGTAAACCGAGAGGAAGGGCGCTTACGTTTGCCTCGTTTGATATTTCGAGCGAGGCCAATAAATCAATACAATCGTCGTCGTCCGTATCAGAATGGCAAGAGTCAGAGGGGCTAGGCGAGCGGAACGGAGCAGGGGACGTTTCGGCCTCGAATTTGGGTGTGCGGGGTGGACTTGCGGCTAGAACATCAGACAATTCTTGTTCTTCCACTTTTTGCCTCTGGGACGTGAATGAACGGCCGGCGAGCAATTAGACGAGTGCGCTGACGCACTTTTGGAGGCAAGTATTCGGGCTCGCTATCCGATGAGATCTCGATGACCTCGGGCACCTCCTTGCGCTTCAGGTGGGAGTGATTTTCTACCACATTGATGGCCATTCGCAAGGCATCGGTTGCGCGCCTCTTTGCTGGGTGAAGGTCATGCAGTGCTTTACGCGATTCCAGTTCCTTGGTGGTGTGTCAGAGCCGTGCGTGTGTGTCAGAAGTGGACGGACCAGCTGAGTGATGCGCTGTAGCTCTGTTTGGGGAGGTTGGTCTGTAGGGGAGGAGTGGCGGGCTCGTTTCTTGCGGAGCGGGGACGGTGGACGATCTATGCGTATGCAATGTCGTATGCCTGTACAGAAGACGTCCAAGTCGTCGACATCGATCGCCTCGCACTCATCTGACATGTTCGACCAATCACGACCGATTTTCGAACTCAGGCCGAGTCGTCGGGGCGGTGACGTGTGGCTGTACTTCTAATACAATTTATCTATCTACTGGCTAATCGTCGAACAGGCGCGACAGCGATAGTTGTGCGCTCTCGGTGGAACGCCGTCCCTGATGCGGCGAGGGATGCGCATGGACGTGTGCAAGCGACGTTAAGGATAGGTCAGGGATGGAGAGAAGGAGAGGGAGAGCCAGGGTGGGCGGGCAGGCGCGGCGCAAGTCGAGGGCGGGGAATCGAGGACGAGGGGATCAGGCCATGACTCGTGAGTACGCGTGCCGTCGTGCGAGGGCGACGGTAAGGACGCGGACGAGGACGGGCGGGCATGCTTGACTGTGCCATCACGAGCCTGAACGAGGATAAGTACCAGCGCAAACGACATGCGGCAACTGTCGTGTGCTCTCCACGCAGCAGTCGCCGCACACCGTCAACAATTTAGCGAGAGAACCAATGACGAGGAGGAGACGCCGTCGCCGTCGCCGAGCGTGGGCGGACGACTTCGGGACGGAGCAGTACCATGTCACGTGTTGCATATTAGTCTTTTTCCCCTTCACGGTCTCAAGTTATGGGTCAGTCAGTCTCCTCCTCCTCGACAACGCCCTCGACCTCCCGCAGCGCTTGCCCCGTTCAACCTTCAGCGTCAGCAAAATGTCCGATCGACCACTCCTCGACGACGCTCAACCCGCTCAATCAGATGCCCGCCCTTCCACAGACACCTCTCGACAGCTCGTCCCCGCTACCGACCGAGCGCACCCCTTCCTCAATACCTCGCCCCGCCGACGCAGAGAGGAAAGAGACGTGGGAGTATCCTTCGCCCCAGCAGTTCTATAATGCGCTCGTTCGAAAGGGCTGGGAGACCCCGGTAGAGCACGTAGAGACAATGGTTGAGATACACAATTTCCTCAACGAGCGTGCTTGGGGCGAAGTTCTCAAATGGGAGCAGCGCGTCGCTCAGTAGGTTGCCTGTTTCTTCCCCCCCGACCAGAACTGACGAACTGCCTGCTGCCAGACCTGGTGACCAGGAGCCACATCTAGCACGGTTCATGGGACGTCCCGGCGAGATGTCCCCAAAGGCCCGCGTCCATATGTTTGCCGGATGGCTACTCCCCTCCCGCTTCAGGTATTTCTCGCCATATAGTCTGTCTGCGCGAGCTCACGCGTTCTGCAGCGCCGAGCCCCCCTTTGATCGTCACGACTGGATCATCCGGAGACCACGGACAGGCGAGGAGGTGCGCTACGTGATTGACTATTACTCCGCCCCTCCCGCGCCAGACGGGGAGCCCGTCTTTGCGCTCGACGTGCGCCCCGCCCTGGACAGCGTGCAAAGTGTCAAGGAGCGTGTCGCCGTCGGCGCAAGCGAGATCTGGCAGGAGCTCAGTGAGCGCGCTTGGGGCCAGAGTTGACATCGAGTCGGGGTGTCGTAGCCTCGTAGGTATATGCACTGTGTTGGGGTTGGAACTAAAAATTGCAATCCATCTCAGTTTTGGCAAGAGTTTGTGTTCCTACGCATTCGAATGTTTATTTCCAAGGCTTTTGCTTAATCGTATGAAACTCGTACGCGTGATGACATACACGACCTCGTTCCTGCAAAACTCAGACCCAGCCTCGAGCAGAACCACGCCCACCACCATGTCCTCGTTCCCTCTCAACCACAAACATCGCATCCCGGATTGTCACTGACATCCTATCGTCCTCCTCAGGAGCTAGATTCGACGTCGCCACCCTCTTTGCAGATACATACGGACGCGCCCACGACGTCCCACCGGCGTTGGATGCCGCAGGCGCAGTTGTCGTTGCAGGCGTTGACGTCGTAGTCGGTGTCGTGACAGCAGCCGCAGGAGTAGTAGCAGCTGCCTTCGATTTCGGCGTCGCCGTAGGCGCATTGGCCGCATTCATCCATGCATATTTCCCCCCTAAACCTGCGGCTTGACTGGCGACCGCATTCGACATCTTCTTACGCACGTCTTCGGACATGTTTCTCGCCGTGACACCAGGTCCCTCTTTTTTCTTTTTCTTCTTGGGTGCGCCTCCGTCTTCTTCGTCGACAGCCATCGCGGTTCCACCTCCCGAAGCTTGTGACGCCAAATTAGCGGCGTGCGCAGCCGCAAGATCGGCCCGCTCCTTGCGCTCCCTGCGAATCTTCATCTCTTCCTCTCGTTCACTCTTCTCCAACGCGGCCAACTGTTTTCCCAGATCGTTACGCACGACGACACTCCACATCGGCGTACCATTCTCGTACATGGATGGTGGTTTGTCATACTGCGCATCGGAACGATGACGAGTAGCTGCGATCGTCGCTACAATGATGTCTTGTAGTCGAGCGCGAAGAGCAAGGGCGAGGTAATTCACAGAATCCTCCGGAACTTTGGTAATCTTGTGCTGCGTTCCGATGTTGCGCATCGTTGGACCGAGAAAACGCGTGTCAAAGGATGGCGTCGTGAGTTGCTTCCTTGAACGATCCTCGAAAGGACGGTATGCTTGGTGAGAGTCGTACGACCGTTGTAGACTCTCTTCTTCTGCCTAGATACGTGTCATAAAGCAAATTGGCCAATAAAAAAAGGGGATACATACCCTCAGGTCCACACCAGCACTACCAAGGGCGTCATTCAGCGTAGCCACGTCAGCAGTATCCACGCCACTGGCAGCAGCAGCAGCAGCGCTCGTTATGGAAGTCGTGGCAGCGAGTTGTCGCTGCTGCGTCGCCGTGCTCAACGCAGAGGCATATTGGTAGTGCGTATATGCTGCTTGGGGATAATGTTGCGAGTATTGGTAATGCGAATGTTGTTGAAGTGCTGGGTCGATGGGGATGTCTGACCCTCCGAAACAATAAGGGTTTCTTATCAAGTAGAAGAGAGGAGGAGCGGCGCACGTGCTGTACCCCACTGTGCAGTGTATGGCGTAGCAGGCTGAGTCTGCGCCGGGGCGGCGGGTGTTTGCGGAGTCTCAGACTCAGTTTTCATTAGATTGAGGGAGAGTGGTGGAAGAAGACAAAGAGCCGCCGCGTACTACCGCGCTGCGATGCGTCTTGCGCGATTACCACGTGTATTTCCTTTTTATTACTGGACCCAAAAGAGGTTGGCCGCCAATCTGTCGAGCAACATTAACAGTTACTTTGTATTTTCGTTTGCGGGTCTACGCGAGGCCCAACGAGGACTCTGACTTCAAGCTTCAAGGCTTGTACGGCACTTTCCCATTCATAGCCCAAAGTGTCTAAAGGGGACTCCGAGAGTGTACCCACCACTGAAGTTCAAACATCGTTTGTCACTCTCTCAACAAAGCGGTCTCTTTGGTAAATGTGAGGCTTATATGGGGCCAAAGCTCAAGGAAGTGGTTTGTTGCACTGTCATTAGCTGGTTTGGTTTGCCAGAGGCCCAGAAACCTGTCTCCTCAGGTTCTTTGGAATCAATGGACTCGGATATCAAATGAGGCCTTCAAAACAGATGTCTTTGCATGGGTTATAGTTAGTCTAATGTGAGTTCAAGGAGGATCAGTCTCTTGGCATGTGTGCCACTGATTGTCCCTCGACTGTAACATGTAACAGACCACAATGATGACCCCAGCCGGCTTCAGGCACTTCCTCAGTGATGTTGGCTTTTGTTAAACTGTACTTAACTGTCACACCTCTGTTTTGAATGCTTGCATCCAGGTGAATCATACAACAATTCTAATTGTAGAATGAGAATGAATGGTGAATTGCAAATCATAACACACTTACTTTCAATTGTCTGATTTTTATCTGTTCATGGTGGGAGCATGGAAGACTCCCAATTTCTGACCCCCATTTGCACTGATCTAGTGCAAAACTTGGTCACATTGGGTCAAACTATCATAGGGCCCATCCGAGTCATGGGCACGGTTGAAGAACATGGTCACATGACTTGCAACTTGACGTGTTCGCAAGATGCCGAGGGGGAGATTGAATGAGCATCACAATCTCTCTCCCTCCAGACTTGAATATTTTGTTCTACAACTTCATCCAGTGTGTTTTATATGTGGTAGAGTCACCATTTACATGCTAAAAAATAATCCCCAGATCTTCCTCAGGATCTTTCGGATCTGGGCTCATAAGGCAGGTCATCCTCTGACATTTTGTTAGATCACTACCATCAGAGTCACAATCAAATCTTTGTCCTTAGTTAGAGTACATAGTTAGCCATCTCGCATAATTTTTTCAGGACAGTAGAAAGACGAGGAGGTGTTTAAATGTTGTGTTTTACTAGTTTCGCTATCTAAAACTGGGCAATAACTTGAACGCGTCTCTCCTCATCCACACTGCGCCCGATCGCTCCGACCTCAACCCCGCTCAACGATCACCACAGCGACGAGCAATCTTCACCAGACCCATTCCGTGACGATGGAGCGGCCAGCTGGCCCACGTCAACCAGACAAACGCAATGAGGCGTACGAGTCCATCTTTGGCCGCCCGTCCGCGACCCACCACCAGGCGACGATGGCGCCGACGGGTCCATATTATGGACAACC
>JBBPOL010000231.1:0-16834 GCA_038091435.1 Leccinum variabile | reverse complement strand
GTCGTTGTTAAGGGTGGTGCAGGGAGGCCTGCTGATCCGTTGGGCACTTTTTTCGACGACGTCAGCGGGCACGCGAGCGACGGGATGACATCAATAAACATAAGTACGTACTGATGCTCGTGCATCAGTAAATCACCTTGTGCTATGGAGCTCTGTCAAGCTCTGGCAATCAGCCATAGTTCTATAGTCAGGTCCAGACTGGACATTCTTTCCAAGCACTGGCAAGCAGCCATTTTACTGTAAGTTACTATCAGAGTTGACCATGCATACCAATAAATCCTCTTGGCCAGCCCTTTAGAATGCTGGCAATGTTTACTCATACTTTAGATAAATCAATGTTAGTTAGCTGCTCCCGACTCATTCCGAACCATCCAAGTCATTGCCAGCCTCAGGAGCCTGAGCCGCCCCATTGGAATGCTTACTCATCCTTCAGATAAATAATTCCCGGCTCATTCCGAATCATCCGATCCGAATCTCCAGGCACATTATGTCAACGAAATCATGATTAGTAATCTAAAACAAAACACGGAAAACGCCAATACAAAACAGACGAAATCATGATTAGTAATCCAAAACAGAACACGGAAAACGGCGACAACAAAACGCGGATACAAAACAGGGACAGGTACAAATGGGAGGAACACTGCGGGATGTCAAATTAATCCAGAACGGCACGGAGATGGTCATGGCGCTGCACCGTCTTGTCGACTTGTTGCAACGAAGCCCTATACCAAGTCCGTCAACAAATTGAATGTAAAAATGCGCGAGAACTTACCAGGCATCCTCGGCCCACACGGCAAGCCGCTCCTCAAGTTTCGGTCCATGGTAGGCGTGCTGAAGAACCTCATTTACGATCGAGAGTAGGCCTCGATAGATTGATGAATAGGCTTTGCCCGAAAAGTGCGGCATTGCTTTGGAGGACCCATTTTGGGCGAAACCGTCGAGGGTACAGTTACACTGAAAATAGCTCGTTAGTAAAGATAAAGCAAACAATTGATGCGTACCGCTGCCGCAACGAGGGCCAAACAAGGAATGGGAATCGTATCCCGGAAGAGGTCGGGCCGCTTATCTGCGATACGATAACTGCCGAGGTAAAAAAACTCCAAGATTGCGTGTTGCAGAGCAGGGTGCGCAAAATTTTTTGTTTTTCCCTTTGAAGGTAATGCCGTGACATTAAATTGACTTACTAGCGACGGAAGGTACTTACATTTTCATCCAGACCGTCACGTAAGAACAGAGATCCCGAGAGCAAAGTTGTGGCCCTACTCTTGATTGATTGTACTCGGTCTGCAGTTGGGAGGTTCGAAGGTGCGTTTAGCCCGTACGCAGTTGGCGCAACCTCAAGGACCACTGTTTTTAACTCGGAGCGCCAGGTCGATATATCCGCAAGGAGCTATGCTCATTGTCAGTACAAACGTCAAAGTAAATGCAAACGTACGTACAAGCGAAGCCATTTGAGTTTTGTTGTCTGGCCAATACCCTACGAGACCGTTAAGAACTGGACATAGTGTTTGATTGTTGCTTACCAGGCTCAAACTTTGTACCACGCTCCGTCCACTCCGCAACACTTGCAAGAAGGCTGTCCGTAACGGAACCTTTGAGGTCACGGGATTTTGAAGGGAACGGATTTTGAAGCATGTGGGCGATTCGACAATCTCGCTTGGCGTCTTCCAGAAAGTCCTTCCACACGGGCGGATAAAACGCGAGCGTGTCGGGAGAAACTGGGTCGTCCTTTGACTTCTTCGAGTTCCGGGGCGCACGCGGACGAGGTTCGACGACGGTGGTCTGCACCGGAACTTCATTGGGCGGGACAGATCGATTGCCCGCTTCATTCGTATCACGCCTTGATAAGAGCCGAACGGGATCTGGCGCAGATGGACGGCCATTGGTTTGATGGTGATGGTCAAGGACATCAATGGTGTCGCCGCGAGTAGTAACCTGAAGAACGCGTGAGAGAAATTGATTAGGAACATAGACGACCTACCGGTACTCGTGAAGATCGTGTATTGCTTGACCCTCGAAGAGCCTGTGGAGCCTGAAAAATCGTGAGGGGTGCTAATTAAAGTGTCGAACATCTTACCTGTGCATTGCTTTGCTCCCGACGGAGGTTTACATTATTACCGTGTGCAACGAACTAGGATTTCGTGAGCGAGTGTGATCGTATACCATCGAAGCATACCTCGGATTCTGTCGGCTGCCGCAGGGCTTCCATGGCAGCATCTTCGTCTTCATCGCGTGAATGTTCGAATTCCGGTTCGACCGGAAGTGAGTTGTGACGGGGACGCTGATAATGATCTTGAGTGAAACCTAAAAAATACGGTTAGTTGATGCTGCAGATGGTTGGAAGACCTACCAGTATGTGGGGTTTGTTGCCGATGGGTCGTACCCCAACCGTCCGCTGCATCTTCCTCCTCGTTACCGGATTCCTCCTCGTCATCCCCATCTCGTGTGTCGCAGTCAGAGTGGTCACGATTGGCCCTTTGGGATCGCAAACCAGGAACGTCATAAGTCTGTGAAGCCGGAAGCAGGGCGGGGTCGATTTGGTGGTCGCTAATCTCCCTGCGGACTCCCCGAAACGGAGCTGGGTTACCGTAGGGCGGCTCCGAGTTGCGTGACTCATCGTCAAGAGTACCAGCGCGAGTGCCAGTGCGAGACGCCACTGGATAGACCGAAGGTTGTGCACCTGCAGCTACACCTGTCACTACGTACTCCGGACGTGGTCGGGGGAGTGGCTGATCAGCAAGTTCTCCGCTCGAACAGATGGTGGGAGGAGGGGCGTAAAACCCGAAACGATCCGTGTCCGAAGCGCGATGATGGAAAGCGGGCGCAGGAGCAGGAATCGTCATGGTCGTCCCCACTGGGAGAGAAGACCGATACAGCGGCGGTGGCAGATCATCCTGAGATGGTATTGAGCCCGTTTTTCGCCTGTCAGCTATAGTTAACAGCAACTCACCTTTCTCCCGCGTCGACCTTTCTGAGCCTTCTCCGGGGCACAGGGATTCTCAACAGCATCATCAGGGAGGTCAGTCGCTTTGCGAGATTTCTTGGATTGTAGTCCAAGCGCTGACCCAATTTTTTCTAGCTGCAGGACCCTTCCGCCAGACCCCGCACCTGACCGACCCGATCGACGACGTCCTGAGGCATCATCCATTACCTGGCTCATTGAATCCTCGTCTTCGGGTGCGTTCCTAGGACGTTTGGAACCTACGCCGCCTTCATCGCCGTCAGCACGGCGTCTAGCCTTCCTTTTGGGAGAGGTGGACACATGACGCTGCGAGCGAGCCATTACGGGAGGGAAGGCAGGAGAGAGAAGCTGCGAGAGAAGGGCGAGGAGGGGGGTAGCGTGCGCGGTGTCATGCCTTCGAGCATGAGCTCGAGTATTTAAGGTCCCTGCTTAGCAGCGTCAGCTGAGAGTAAATGTAGGTAAACGCATACAGTAGCTTTCAGAATTGGACATATTCAAAGTTGGAGTCAGAACGAGTCATGATTCCAGAGGCGCGGGGTAACAAAACAACATGCATGGCGTAGTAGGTAATACGACTTCGGGTCACCGGGTATATAAGTACTAGCATGTACAGCCATGGGAAATTCTCATTTCAAAAAGGATAAAACCTACACGCGTCTAAAACGTTTCTTAGGGACAGGTGGGTTGTCCATGCTTCTGACGTCTTCGGAAAGGCGCTTTTCATACATCAACGACTCGAGATCCGACTTCGGCTCGAGGGATGTCACTGAGTCGGGAGATGTCGGCGACAGTGACTCAGATGTTGCCGTCGTTTCGGGGGGTATAGCTACAGTCACGATCTCGGGAGATTGCGTCGCCGTGACGGGAGAGACGGTGGGACTCGGAGTCGACTGGATGGTCGAGGTGAGATCCCTATGGTCACTGATCAGATCTTGAAGGATCAGCGCCATTTGTGGTGATTTTTCCTCCATGGGAGCAGCCAGATACTGGTCGAAGAGGGGAATAACATCGGAGAACGTCACCGGGGACGAGCCCGGTAGAATATTCTTTGCAACCATCTTTCGCCAGTCCTTCACCAAATCAAATAGATCTTCGAAATACGGAGATACTTGGTGCTTGACATCGTCCTCACGAACATGCGAGAGGAGGAAAGCGAGTTTAGCGTCGCTAGCGCGGTCGAGCCCGTTGGCTGCGATCCAACGATCAAGGATCGTCTCTTCGCCCTTTTTGAAGCGGCGCTTGCGACCAAGGGGGCCGTCGTAGATGATAATGATCCAAACGAAGACATAGAACAACGATTCTATATCGTCGGCATGGGTGTGGATTATGGTAGAGTTGTCCTCGATGTATCCACGCGACGTGGAAGCGCTTTTGCGCATCGGGACTTCCGGAACGTTGCTCCTGGTAATCTTACTGACTTGTAAAAGAAGGTTTGCCGACATGAAAGGAACAGTCCCCTAATTACATGGATGAGTTCCGAATTCGACATTTATACACATCCTGCTTACTGTACCACCCAAACTATAGCGATTCCTATCATTTACCTCGACACCGAACTCCCAATCAAGGAGGAGCCCGCGTGACGATCCGTCCGCCAAATCCTCGATGGCCATGTTGTTGAGGCTGCAATCGCGGTGTAGTATGCCCTCTTCAGCGGCTTGTTCCAAGACTGTCGAAAACCCAAATTTATTAGTTTACCCCGGTGTTGAGCTACAGAAAAAGCGATCGTACCTATGAGAATATCCTTAGCACATGATACGAGTTCCTTCTTCGACTTGAACATCGTCAATGGCCTTGCGTGCGGAGTCATCACAAGCCGTAAGTGCACCCTTTGTGCTTTCATGAGCGTACGCCATTTCGCCGCTCGGTACCTCTCGGTGCTGTCATCCTCGTTATCGGCTTGGACAATCCAGTATCCGTGCAATTTGGGTACACCCTTGATGTGGCGGAGGCGCTCCATAATCGTGATCTCGTTGAGAAGATCACGAGTTGGTGTCTTCCGGACCCACTGATCCTTGATGACAAACGAGGCACCATCTTGACGAGCAAGATAACACACGGTACCCCTTCCCAAGAAGCTGGGACTCGAGAACAGTATGTCGACGAGTTCGTAGACTGTACCGCCAATCGACACTGTCCCGATGTTCGCTGGAGTATGTTTGGGGAGGGATGGAGAAGGAGACACGGCTGGGTCGGGAGAGTCGGGAGGATGAAGAGACGGGACGGGTACGCTCCGAGTGAGGAAACATAGTTTACCGCGTTGTTCGGCAGGTGGGGGGGAGATTTCCATTGACAAGTCGAAACCGAGGCATCCCCGGCAGCTAAAGCAAAGTGCGGAGAGTACGTAGATGAGGTGGTCGGGGTGGTGATGGATGTTGAACGGGGAAGAGACGGTGCCGCCGGAACGATCGTAGAAATGGAGGCGGAGCATATTGTTAGCGAGTGAGAGTCCGAGCACGAACCTTCTCCAAGGTTGTTCGACAAGCATAATATATGCTTTGGTGTCCAGCGTCTTTCCAAGGCGTCCTGCAGGTTGATACGCCTCTCGCGTATATTCGCCGATCACCTTGGGACTGAGCCAAGTGACCTCGTCCATCGACGCGATAGTCTTGTCAACGAGAACGAGGTCCGGCTTACGGTAATAGTCCGACCCGACCATGGCCTTCTGACTCCATTCCCCCATCCAGTGACGGGGGCTCCCTCCATCCCCATCTCCACTCGTCCCAAAACCCTTCCTGCCGACGGCGACGACGATAGCATTGAAAAAATGTGCGAGTAGTTGCTCGGTGCTGAGTTTGTCGCGCGGAAGAGATGAAGCGGTGGCGGGCGGCGAAGACGAAGACGAAGAGGTAAAGAGCGGCCAGTTCCAGCGTTTTTGAATAGGGTCGTAGAGCTGGAAATCCGTGGAGGAATTCGGGGGTAGCGGTAACTCTTCGCGTAGACATTGCGGGAGAGTGTCCCACGGGATGGTAAGCTCGTCTAGGGAAAAGGATTTGAATTGTTCAGAGAAGGAGGTGAATATGAGATCGATTGTATGACCAAGCGCAAATATCCGTGTTGCGTCTTCGTCGGGGCTGTCGTGGACTATGCTGCCGGCGGGTGTGCTACTAGCCCGGTCTTTGGGGTTAAAGAGGTTCAAGTTGCTCTCGTGGATTACGCTGCCGGCTAGCTCCAAAGACGTGAGCATATCCATGGCGTGGACTGTTCGGCCGCCTCTAGGGGCTGGATCGGAGCCAAGATGCTTGTAAACCACATCTTCTGTCCAAAACTTAATATTCTTCTTCCGCGATCCCATTTGATGTCAGATTTTTTGAAACGTCTGAGTCTTCAAGCTTCAAGGGGTGAGTGTGGCGCACTGAGTCCGCAGTCATCCCCAAAGTATCACCCTCCTTACACATGGCAGGCATAGCATATAGTAAGTATTCGATAACAAATCGCATGTAGAATTACCGTGAGAGACACAAATGTAAATACTTATCAAAGTATTTGTTAAGATAGAACTCCGTGGAATGTTCGAACGAGTTGTACGCCGTCAATCGAGAATCCGCGGATGTTCCAAACCGTGGAATGAGGTGGGCGAACGCCCGTACTTGACTGAGTGGAATCACGTCACCAATGCGTTGGCCATTAGTTCTCCTGGCACGCTTAAGTATTTGCAGTTGGGATGGAGCATCACTACCGATCGAATCAAATCGTTCAGCGTAGACAAGAAACCTATCCTCCCATGGCCATTCCGCTCCGGCCTTGCCCACTGGACGCATGATACACCGTATCTGACCCACAACATGCCCTACTATGGCCGTGAGGACAAGAAGAGGAGGAAAGAGTGTGAAAAATCACCGTTTAATCCACTGCGAGGCCAATCGGCGCCCGCTTCGACATTGATGATAGCCGCATCGTAACGACCCAGAGACCATTTATCGTTTGGATTTGGAGGGGATGCGAACAGCGTTTGAGGAGGCGCGATGTCTTGGTTGTGTAAGGGAAGGTTTTGTATTCGTACCTTGACCCAGATTTGCATGTCGCTAAAAGGGAGCACGGTGGTGTGAGAGGCGCGGCGTTGCCCTCCGATGGTATGAACAACAGGGTGGTGGTGTACCCTATCGCGTGCGAGAAAATCTGCGAGAGCGACACGCAAGTCCGGGAGTCCGAAACGTTCAGCAGCGTCATCCACACTGATGCGTCGTATAGGAGGATCGTAGCTGAGATGAAGAGCTGTAGATCCGACGCGGAACGTACGGAGGGGAAGAGGGACAGTCCCTGGTTTTTTAGCGCAGAGGTGGGACGATATAACAAAATAATTTGTCGGGGGACGGGATAAGAATGTGGTAGGGTGGCAGCGGTCTTGCTCGCTTGTCCCCAAGTCGTCTTCTTCGTCGCTTTCAACAAGCTCTGGAGGATCTTGCGGCAAATCAAATTCCTTCGCGCGTAGCGTCGTAGCAAGTTCGAAAGTACGACATTTTTCAGCTCGATCCAGATATCGACATATCTGAGGGTCGTAATTGTTGTTATTGCTGGCACTTGCGGGAGTTTTGATCTCAGAGATATGGGCATGCTCCGTGATATCTGCGGACCACTGGATAGCAACTCCAAGTCGTTTGATACTAGGTACGAAGCTTTGCATCAACTCCAATTTCGGTATATACCAGTTATCAATGACTTTGTTCCCCTTTCCGAGTCGGCCTCTATTGTCAAGAATCGCTTGTTTATTTGCATGAAACGTATCTAACGCAGAGGAGATAAGCTGGATGTCATCTGTGTCGATGCGGTAAGCCTGAACCCGATATCGAAACTCCATGAGTGCGCGAATAGCGGTGACGAACGGAGCAGGAGCAGCGCCAGCGATGATGCCAACGATGTAGCGTTGGATATCGCGGTGTACCCGCCCAGTAACTTGCTTCAACTTCGAAAATCCGTCCTTGAAGTGGCGAAGACCGGCTGTAGGCTGGATGACTGAGATCCGAAAGTCGAGTTCCAGGTGCCCGACAACGTTCAGGCACCACTTGACGTCATGGTCCCAGAACTCCTTGTGTAAGTGGTGGAGGACCTCGGGAGAAAGGAAGGAATGAGGGCATGACAATGGAATATCACGGAAAAACGGTTCACTGACACCGTTCAAACGGAATCGTTGTGCTTCGCGGAAGAATGCCTGTAGATCAGAGGGATCAGCATTGGACTTTGCAACTTGGAGTTGTGCAATAGTAGTCGAGCCGGTCCTTGGTTCGTGGCGAAAAGAATCCCCGAAGTTCTTGTACATCGCCATGGTGACTGGCGACGTCTTTCCTCCGACGCACGCGAGCATTGCTGCCTCAGGAGTATCCACGATATAACTTGCTACCGGAGTGAAACAGTATCGCGTATTACCGCCGGGATCTTGTAACATAACGCCGCGCTTGGCGGCCTCCTTGATCGGTTGGAGGATGATATCTAAGCATTCGTGGACCAGCCGATCCTCTAACACGCCACGTAAGCGCTTGGTCTTGTGCAAGAACTTCGGGATGGGCAAAAGAGCCGTAAGCATGAATGAATTTGACGATAACTTGAGTCGGGCGGTCATCTTGATATTGGCCAGACTGATTAGGAGGGGGTGGGCGACTCGACCTCCGCATAGAGTGGTGATATTGGTCTTGTCTGACGAAAGAATGATACCGAGGAGAGTTGCCCCTGCGGGAATCTGTTGCTACGAAGCCTCAATGAACTTTGTCAATTTTTTGTGACGAAGAACGTACCTGTTTATCCCAAGCATCATCGCCTGTCATCCACTCCGTATAGATACGGCTGTTCCTGTCAGGAGTTTTGTAAACGCGTCGAGGAATCCAGTCGAGGTGTTCTTGGAACAATGGGTGGTTTAGCAGCCAAGCAATGCACTCTAGCGCATCACGCCAATATAGATATACACGTTGTTTCGTGGGATGCGAGGTCTTGATCTCGATTGAACGCCAGCGGGGACCCCCAGGAAGCAGCTCCGCTCGGCCACGAAGTTCTTTTGCAGTAGAAAATGACAACCGAAGCACTCGTATCTTGGTTCTAATAAATAATCTGACATCTGACATGAAGCCTAGGACAACGTACCATTGATAGCTTAAGAAAATCATCGATGGCCCTCATGCTCAGTCCGGAACGAAGCAACCAGAGAGCTAGCTCCCACTCCTCGCGGGATGCAAAAGGGTAATAGAGGTTAGTGGAACGATACTCACTGAACCTGTCTCCCTCAAACCTGTCCATGAAAGTAGGCCCAGATGCGTATATTTTTGCTGCTCCCGGAAACAGATCACATATCTCTTGCGAGCCCACTGGAAACGGCTCGGCCGGGGAGCGAGGGCGGTTGATCCTGTCTGGATCAACTTCGTGAACGGTTTGATCCGAGTCGTTGGCATCAACATCCATTCCAGTTGGGTCCTCAGAAAAGGCCAAAGGATCAAAAGCTGGACCCGACGGGGTGGAACGACGAGCGGTAGGAAGGATAGTGTCGCGGAGGGAGACGAGATTATCGACCCACGTGTTACAACCAGAGGTAGGTTGGCTCATATGGTTTGCGACGGCGGAGTCATCCTTGAATCCACCCTTCCCGCAGTTTGGGCAGCGCGGCATGCTAAGCGTACGTTGTTCAGAATCGGAAGAACCTGGAATCCGGGAATCCGGGAATCCGGGAATCCCTCGAGGTCAAACTTTCGGGTGCCGACGTTACATACTAGGTTAGTCACTGATCTGAAACTGAAAATCCAGTTCGGTTATACTTGAGTAATAAGCAAGACACGCGGCGGGGTTATGGCGTTCAAGTTCCTTGAAGGGCCGCAACGCAACTTGGCAAGGCGGCCTCAAGCCTCCCCACTTCCATCAAGATCGATCTCTCCTCTGCGCTACCTCAAATCATGTTACCATATCCGACGTCAACCACTACTGCCACGTGCCCAAGAGCGTCGACGCCCGTCGGTCCTCCCTTCCGAAAATTTACGGACTCTTTCAGAGTTGGGATCAATACCGTCGCTGGTCCGGCAGTTCAGAATTCGGAGCCCAAAAGTGACTTGTTTGAAGTGCTTCATCGAATCCTTGCCCCGTGTGTTCGTTTTCTCCTTCTCTGTAGACTAATATACCATAATTATTGATCATATTACCGCAGCGTGGCTCCGCTCTCGCCGATAATGAAGCATTCGTTGTACTCGACGTAGCGCGAGCACGGAGGGAGGTTTGCCGGGCTGAGCAAGCGTTAGCCAACTCCCTTGCGGATGAGCACGCAGCCGTTTCCGAGCTATATCGGCTCCACGCTCAGACTTTGGGCGATGTATTGCACCCTCTGGAATTAAATGTCGGAGTGGTCCTTGCGGCAATGAGACGGCATGGAATAGATGAACAGGATCCCGGTTTGTCCAAGCCGTCTGATCCTCGGGTTGAAACTAATTCTCAGATGCAAATTGACTCGGACGGTACGTCGGTCTAACACTTTCATAAAATTTCTTGTCGTTTTGAGATGCTTTTCCCTAGGCACGATCACCAAGAGCGTAGGGGATCGTCTATTGCATATCCGCTTGGACTGAAAGCTGTCGTTCTTGATTATCCGACGCTCACAATGTTTTTAGTATATGCACCACACACTGCTCGCTAGTACATGATATGTAATATCCATGCGTATGCCGAAACTCATATGAATTATGCCGTATCTTACATGTGTGAGGGTGTCTGCGTATCTGCGTACATATAGCATGCTTGTCGTCGAAGCCGAATTCTAAAACTGCTCCTGTGTACCGTTTAGCAGTGGCGTGGGTAGATTGACAGTAGGAGTTGGTCACGTGGAATTGCATTGCATCAACAAGTTCTTTGTGACTTTGGGCGCGAGTAGTACGAACAGATATTCAAGCGGCTCGTCGCACGTTGTTCTCGATGCGTTCGACGTCTTTAAGGGCGGATTTACCCATCAGATAGCGTCCACTACGAGCTCGTACGTCTCCGCAGCATCCCCGGCGTCAACCGCATCGCCCTCTCCCTTGCCACAGAAACCGCAAAGATCGACTTTGAGCCAGGCGTCGTAGGTCCACGAGAGATGATAGAACGAATCGATTGAAGAAATGGGCTTCGACGCCCTGCTGTCCGATCAACAGGACGCAACTCAGAAACAGTCTCTCGCGAGGACGAAGGAAATCCAACAGTGGTACACTCGCCTCAAGTGGACCGTCGCCTTTGCCCTGCCCGTCTTCTTCCTCAGCATGGTGGCACCTCACATTCCCTTCTTGCACCGTTTCGTCTCCTGCTGCTTGTTCAATGGCATCCACCTCACCGACGTTCTCGTACTTGCACTGACCACCCCCGCACAATTCTGGATCGGTCGTGCGTTCTACCGTTCTGCGTTCAAGGCAATCAAACATCGGAGTCCCACCATGGACGTTCTCATCGTGCTCGGCACGTCAGCTGCATACTCTTACTCCCTAGTTGCAATGCTCTGCGCGGCTTTCGTTACCGTTACCGACTTCCGTCCTTTCCTCTTCTTCGACACGAGCACCATGCTCATCATGTTTGTCTCTCTCGGCCGCTGGCTAGAGAACCGCGCCAAGGGCAAGACTAGTGCCGCACTGACGGATCTCATGTCTCTCGCGCCGACCATGGCTACTATCTACACCGATGTGCCAGCGTGCACTCAGGAGAAACGTATTCCCACCGAGCTCGTACAAGTAGGCGACACGTTCAAGCTAGTCCCGGGAGACAAAGTACCAGCAGACGGTACCGTTACCCGTGGTTCCTCTTCCGTGGACGAAAGTGCCATCACCGGTGAACCCGTTCCCGTCATGAAGTGATGCAGTCATTAGTGGCACGGTCAACGGCCTGGGAACGTTTGACATGCTCGTCACGCGCGCCGGAAAAGATACCGCGCTCGCGCAGATCGTTAAACTCGTCGAGGAAACCCAAACATCCAAGGCACCTATTCAGGCATTCGCGGACCGCGTCGCGGGTTACTTTGTACCGGCAGTGATATCTCTTTCCTTGATCACGTTCGTGGCATGGATGATTGTTTCGCATGTACTCAGTCCGGAAGCGTTGCCTGCAATGTTCCATCGACATGGCGCAAGCAAGCTCGCCGTGTGCTTGCAGATGTGCATATCGGTGGTTGTCGTCGCTTGTCCCTGCGCATTGGGACTGAGCACACCGACAGCTATTATGGTGGGAACCGGGGTGGGAGCGAAGAATGGCATCTTGATCAAAGGTGGGAGAGCGTTGGAGGCGAGTCGATCTATCAAGCGGATACTCCTCGACAAAACTGGGACGGTGACCCAAGGCAAACTTTGCGTTACTACAGGGCTGGCATGGGTTCCTTCGCGGGACAGTAGTCAACCCAACGGAACGGCCCAATCGCACGCACTTGCAGTCCCATGCGCTGACGGTGTAACAACTCGCGCAGCTGTTATCGCAATGCTCTCAGCAACTGAAGTACGCTCCGAGCATCCTCTCGCCAAGGCCATTGCACTATATGGCAAGGATCTCCTGGGGGAATGCGAGCTCGACGTACCCCAACCTACGGTGGAGTCGTTCGAGAGTGTCACTGGCGCCGGCGTCAGAGCTGTCCTTTCGCTCTCCGCATCAAAATACACGCTTTTGGTTGGCTCTGCTAGTTTTATAAAGCCTGACAAGGCGAGGCTACCCTCCATTTCATCCACCTTTGAGGCACGAGAAAGCCCCATGGCGCGAACGGTCGTGTATGTATCGATTCCACGTCCCTTTTTCCGACCCGATCTCACCCCGGTTACGCAGCCGGAAGCGCCAACGAAGACGTCGAATAGGTCAACAACCTCGTCGCCTACGTCCGCCGCATCGTCACAGACAGTGTTTGGTAAATGAACGCACTCGCTCTGAGGTCGCCGTGACGACCATCCAGCTCACCCCGCTCTGCAAAGCCATCTTCGGCACAGATCAGCTCGTGCGATGTTCGACTTTGATCTTCTCAAAAGCCGGTGACACCTCTGAGATCGACCGTCTCTGCGAGGCTGCGAAATCCATCGGGTTCTGGTAGTATGTAGCGAAAACTACCCGAGACAGGCGCATGACGATGAGTATTGATCATATCATCTTCTTAGCCTCAAGAACCATGACGCCGATAAGGAAGTCGACCGTCGACGGCTTGTTCGACGTGAACGCCGAATTCATGGCTCCCCCTTGAAGAGAAGATGAAATTTGAGTCAAAAGATAACGGACCGTGGCTTATCGACATCCATTCAGGTTATAAGCGCTGACAGGCCCGAGTGATCGACCTACCGACTCGTTAAAGCTGGTACGAACGGGTAGGTCCTATTGTGTTTGCATTCTCGCATCGATCCTGACGCAGGGGGTTAGTAATTCATCCCACCGATGCCCTGAACAGCATCACGTGGAACCTCCCGGCAGGATATAACAAGATATACTGAGATACTTAAGTGGCATACTAATATTGCCAGACAACTTGAAAGCTTTGGAGCAGCTTATGTATACATACGAAAGAGTGCCTTATTTACTTAGATATGCCTACGCTTAACTGGTGATAACTCCGTTCTATGACACCGTATACTGGCGTTATCAATCACCCAACGAATTTTACTGTCAGATTCAGTTTAAGGGATGGGGCGGAAAACTCGCTTCCGGTTCGGTATCCTTTCGTCGCCATGGGTAGATTGTGGCGTGGGAGTCCGTCACGGTCGTCTCGACGCAAAGAACACTAGTACTCCTTGTCCTCTAGACAATATTAGTAGTCTTTCTGCGGTCCAGCTAATCCTTCAACTCTTCTTTATTGCTTTGGATATGGTGCCTCAGGATGCCTCTAGGTAAGGTTTCGTGTGTCGGGTGCTTGTTTGACGCTAATGAGTTATGCGCTTTCCAGTTCCGTACTACGGACTGCTTCAAAGCCTTCGTCATGATTTCGAGTTTATCGGGATCGGTTCCCCCTGAGGCCTGATCTTTGAAACAGCGGCATCATTGTACCAACATGCCAATATCCCACCGAAGCAAGCATACCAAAACGACGCACGTCTTTATCCTGCACCAAGATCCTCCTGTCCCTCTCAAGGTATTTCAACAATACTCTGGCATCCGTTTTGCTCTGCAACACGTTTCTTAACATGCTTATAAAGGTCTGCTCCGTCGTTTTTTCTATAAGTCTCCATGAGCCTAAAGCTAGGGATGAGGACGGTGCTTGAAGGACGTTGTCGTTGTCTTGGCGTCTTTGTCGTCTCGTTGGGCGGCATGCAGGAGCGAGGGGGGTGGGTGTGCGAACGGCAACGGCCGCGAATGGTACGGGTACTACAGGTCCAAGGGTTGACGGGTCGCCCAATAAGTTTAAAATTACCTAGGTATCCCGCCCTCGCCAACGACGGACGAGTCATCCTGCACCTTTTCCCGGTCTTCATCCTCACGTTCCTCACCCTCACCCTCCCTTGAGCAACAACGCAGCGCAACATCGACGGCTTACCAACGAGACGACGTGATGACGACAACAACACGACAACGCACGACAACAATGTGACGACGACGCGACGAGCCGGAGACGAGGACAAGGACAAGGAAGACGAGGGATGGCACTGACGACACGGACTACGCGACGCCAACGACGACAACAGTGAGTCGCGCTTTGTCCTGCCAGTGGTTTTCACCCTATCCTCCTCACACTCTTCCAACCTTCGCGCAACAACCCAGTGCAACGTCGTCGGGTCGACGCAACGAGCCGGAGGACGAGCCCAGGGAGGCCAGGGACGACTCGGATGGCGCGGATGACGCGACAACGACGGTGAGTCACGCTGCACCCATGCTGATCTTCATCCTCACCCTCCTCCCTCCCTCACGCAACAACGTAACGAGACTACCGACAATGCGACGACGACATGATGAGCCGGAGTACGAGGACGAGAAGACGAGGGATGGCACGGATGATGCGGTGATGCGGACGACGCGGACGACGCGACGACGACAGTGAGTCGCGCTTTGTCCTGGTCGTCACCCTAACCCTCCTCACCCTCTTCCCACCCTCGCGCAACAACCCAGCGCAACGACGTCGAGATGACGCGATAATGACGCGATGACGATGTCACGCTACACCTCTGGTGCAAATCTTCACCCTCCTTCCTCCCTCGGCGCAGAAGCATAACGCGATGACAACGCAACACGACGACAACCACCCTCGCGCAACAACGAAGCGCAACGACGTCGATACGACGCGATAACGACGCGATGACGGTGAGTCACGATGCACCTCATCGTGGTGCACATCCTGACCGACCTTCCTCCCTCGGCGCAGAAACATAACGCGATGGCAACGAAACACGACGACAATGATACCGGGAGACGAGGCCAGGACGAGGCGCGCAACAACCAAGCGCAACGACGTCGAGACGACGCGATAATGACGCGATGACGGTGAGTCGCGCTGAATTTCATCGTGGTGCACATCCTAACCGTCCTTCCTCCCTGGCGCAGAAACATAACGTGATGACAACCAAATACGACGACAATGATACCGGGAGACGAGGCCAGGACGAGGACGAGCACTGCGCTCCCTCTTCCTACCCTCGCGCGACAACGAAGCGCAACGACGTCGAGACAATGACGGTGAGTCACGCTGCACCTTATCGTGGTGCACATCCTGACCGTCCTTCCTCCCTCGGCGCAGAAACATACCTCGATCACAACGCAACTCGACAACAATGATACCGCGAGACGAGGCCAGGACGAGGCGCGCAACAACCAAGCGCAACGGCGTCGAGATGACGCGATAATGACGCGATGACGGTGAGTCGCGCTGAATTTCATCGTGGTGCACATCCTAACCGTCCTTCCTCCCTGGCGCAGAAACATAACGCGATGACAACCAAATACGACGACAATGATACCGGGAGACGAGGCCAGGACGAGGACGAGCACTGCGCTCCCTCTTCCTACCCTCGCGCAACAACGAAGCGCAACGACGCCGAGACAATGACGGTGAGTCATGCTGCACCTTATCGTGGTGCACATTCTGACCGCCCTTCCTCCCTCGGCGCAGAAACATACCGCGATCACAACGCAACTCGACAACGATGATACCGGGAGACAAGGCCAGGACGAGCACGAGCAATCCGCTTCATCTTCCCACCCTCGCGCAACAACCAAGTGCAACGACGTCGAGACCGTGACGACGCGATAATGACGCGACGATGGTGAATCGTGCTGAAACTCATCCTGGCCCACATCCTCACCCTCCTCCCTCCCGCGTGCAACAACAAAACGCGATGACAACGCGACACAAGGCTGACGCGACGACAATGACGCCGGGAGAGGCCAGGACGAGGGTGAGCACGAGCACGAGCACTGCGCTCGCATGCAAATACAAACGCGAGTTCGTTCGCGTTTGTGCGTTCGCACACGATTTTTTTGTGCTCAGCCCAGTGAGGTGTGCACTGGCAGACCGTATACCCTTGTGTGGATCCCTACTTGGAGTCCGAGTCGGAATAATAATAATATAATGATATAATGAGACATTGTTCTTACTAAAGGGGAATAAATTAATCACTTGGAAATTCCAATGGCACTGCCATTCGTATGCAGCTATAAATCCTTGTGTATCTGGTGTGCTACAGTGTTAGAGCTCTTGTCTGCTTGTCAACTACATTTGTCTATGGAATATCTTCAGAACGGACAAAGTTTGCTAGCCAGCTGGTGAGGTTTGTAACACTTTGTACATATATAGAATATAGCAAAAGCCTATGGAGCCTATGCAATGCTATAAACATTTCACACGTCTCAGTGTTTTACTGATGTTGCCGTGTATCGTCTCGAACTCGAAGCAGAATCGGAGAAACACAAGGTCGGGGAACGGTTTGATGATCTTCGGGCCTCGTATCGCGTCTTCAAGGAGGCGGAATGTTGACAGACCAATCGCTG
>JBBPOL010000230.1:0-16843 GCA_038091435.1 Leccinum variabile | reverse complement strand
AAATAGAAGGCCAGTACACCAATTCAAATCAGATTCTCAACCAACCATACTATCATATCTTCAGGTACCCATCAATACCAATCAGTTCATCTATTCCATCAACACATCAGCCCTATTACCCCTACTCCGAATCTATCTCTACACAAGCTGCCCTCCCAGACTTCACCCCCCTGTGTGAGCAACTAGCAGCTAGGCTAGGAGCAGCCTTGTGAGCACCAATGTACTTCTTTGCCCCCTCCAGTATTCTTCTCCATTGTTTATCAGTAAGCTGCTCTACTGAAACCATTACCTCGTTGAACGCAAAGCCCCAAACACCCTTGGAGAAGGTGCGGTCCTTCTTCTTAGGTGCGCTCACATAGTCTCCAGTCCTCCAGCAATTGAATCCTTTCTCAGCCTATTTATGTTCAATGCCCGCCAAAAAAAATTATAGAAAACAAAACTTACGGCCACTGTTGCCAAGCCAAGGGCAGCAATGGGATACCTTCGGGCCTTGATCTCACTGGAGACACCCAAGGTTGTCTCCAGGTAATGTGCAAAGATGTCTAAAATGACCTCGTGCAAAAAGACACCGGACATTGTCTACCACAATGATAAGACACATCAAATAGAAAACAAACGACTTACAGGATCATCACCAAATTCACCCGAATCAAAGTCCTTCCACATATATGGGAAGAACGGGGGTGCACGAATGACCTCGTTTCCCCGCTCGTCTACTTCCTCGATGGTCTCCGGGACTGCCCATTTAACATAAGCTGCTCGTGCTCCACGGCCAGGATTGAACTCGGCATAGCGCCCAAAGAACGCCTTGATAGCAGAATCCGCTCGTTCAGCAAGATCGCCCCTCCAATCATATGTCCTTTGCTTTAGCTACAAACGAGTAAGTGATGGCTTTGACATTGAATGAAGACGTACAAGCGTCCATACTGGATCATCATGGTGACCGAGCGTGTGCTCAATACCAATGAAGTGATCCCACAGTTGTTGTCCGCACGAAAGGTGCTCCGCACGCTCGAGTTTCCATGGGTTATCGAGAGAGGCCTGATATACAAACCACCGCGGAAGTAGTTGGTCACGCCAGGTGTCGAGCGTATCTGGATACCCGGGGAGATCCCTGTTCCGGAATATCCTCCTTTTATTACCTTTGACTCGAGAACGAGCCTGATCTCCACTCTCGGGATCATCATCCATTGCTTCGTCATCAGCGTCGTCACTCCGATTTCCATTTCGAACGAGCTCGGTATCGCGACTGCGATTGCTGGTGGATTCAGCTGTAGAGGTAGTCTTGGGCTTGAGACTCAGCTTGCGAGGGAGGACGGATACGGCGGGAGGCTATCGTAACGTCATACACCAGATAGCGACCGTGATAAATAACATATTGCGTACTTTCGAAACTTGGCCATTCGCAGCTTTCTTGAACGCTGCGTTACTCGGCAATGTCGGCATCCGTGACCCCGATGATTGGGTACCGTTCTTCATGGTGCGCGGAACTTGCTTCTCTTTACCGTTGCCATTGCTGGCTCGCTGCGGCTGATATTACACAGCATCCATATGTTAGCGTTTGTGAAGAACATCAAATGCTTCAAGTTACCTTTGCTTGCTGCTTCGCGCTCGCAGCCGCCTTCTTGACGTTCGGTACGTGTCGTTCTTGCGCGTGTCCACGCTGGCCCTCTTCGTCTTCGTCGTCTTCAAGTTCGTCGTCTCCGTCTCCGTCGCATCTTTCTCCACCGTTTCGTTGTACGTAGTTACGATTGTGCTTGTATCCGGAATCTTTACCTTTATTCTTCCCATCGACTACGGCCTTTTCAATCTCTTGAACGTTGTCGAGCTCGCCTTGGCCATTTCGTGCAGCGGGACGGTTGCGCGTTGAACTGACGATGCGAATTTGTGTTGCTGGCGCGGACTGTGGCAGTGACGGCGCTGTGCGAGAGTCGTCAACGTTCGCCATCATGGCATCTTCAGCAATCGCCACGTCGTCTTCGGCAGCACTCGGTGGGTGATCCTCAAGTGTATCTTGTAAGCCTCCATAGGGTTGATAGGAAAGCACTGAACAAAAATGAAACAAGTTTCGTTAATTGATTATAATTAAGACGCACCGGGCTGAGTACTGGATGTTTCTGTTAAAACGAACAAGTCCAATGTTCGGATCATTGTACAATAAAAATAAAAGTAATCCACAACGTACCGGATATCACAGCGTTCGTGTTGGAACGGAGGGGTTGCGAGGTGGAACGGCTTGCAACCGGCTTTGCTTGCTTCCGCGGCTGCCAATTGGGCAGGAATCCGGAGACCGGTGGGACGGTATGCGAATTGCCGGAGTTCCTCGCCGGCTGAACCTTTGGCTTCTTCTGGGGCGGTCTGTACAGTAGGACAGGGATACGGATTAAATCCATGATAAGCGTGTTAGTATTGAGGGAATTCGCGCTTGAGACGCGAATAAAGTTTCGTACCGGTCCGAGTTTCCATTTTCAGCGTGCTGAGACCTTGCGCTGCCATGGCGCGTACGCTCGCCCATTCCACCTTCTGCGCGGTCTCCCCCGTCATCTGACTCGCTGCCAGTGAGCCTCTCGTCATCTGTACCCCGGGCGTGCTTCGAACCGACTAGCGCGACTCCCTGCCCAAGTCTTTTTTGCGCGAAGTTCGTCGGTCGGCGCCCTCCAAGGTCTCCCTGTTCCGATCCATCCAAATCAACACGATCGGTGCCTCCCCCGTTAGCTGTGTTCAAACAAAGGTGAGTATTGAGGCATGTCATCCGAATATCACACACGATCGCTCACCGATTTCCCTGGATACGCTCGGCTTCTTTCGTGCGTCTTCTAGCTTCTGTACCTTCAAACTATCGGACTCGGCACCGTCTTCCTCCTCGACCGCGAGGGCCCTCTGGCGACCAACAGCCGCTCTTACTCCGACGCGACTTCCACCCGACATCTTCTTCAAGTTTGCTCGCGGGCCTTCAATCACCACTCCGTTCTCGACGTTCGAGTCGTCCCCACCTTCGTTGACAGCGCCATCCTCGTCTATCAGGCTCCCGTTGGTCGCAAACTATCGACGACAATTTCTAAGAAGGTAGTACGTACCAATTCCATGTCGCGTTGCGGTTGTTGACACCTTGACCCCGTTTTCATCGACAGCACCATTGTCGTCTGTCCAAGTTCCCGTTGGTCACAAACTATCGACGACAATATCTGAAAAGGTAGTACGTACCAATTCCACGTCGCGTTGTGGTTGCTGACAACTCCTTGACCCCGTTTTCATCGACAGCGCCATTGTCGTCTATTGTTCCCGTTGGTCGCAAACTATCGACGACAATTTCTAAGAAGGTAGTACGTACCAATTCCACGTCGCGTTGTGGTTGTTGACGCCTTGACCCCGTTTTCATTGACCCCGTTTTCATTGACAGCGCCATCGTCGTCTATCCAAGTTCCCGTTAGACGCAAAATATCGGCGATAATTTCTGAGAGAAGGTACGTACCTTCCATTCCATGTCGCGTTGTGGTCGCTGACATCTTCTTGACCTGGGGACCTGGCGGTTTGCGCGCGTTTGCCAATTTCTGCTGTCGAACTTTCTGCATGTCGTGTTCGACCTCGGCGATTTCTTCAATGATATCGTGGCGTTGTGATTCCGTTAGGTGAGCTTTCGAAGCTTTTTTCGAGTTCGTCGCTGTTCGCCTTGATTCGCGTTCTGATTCAGACTCGTCGTCCAGAGCTGACTGAGCCCTGAGGATATCACCTGGGTGAGTATCCTTATTCTTTGTACGTGTCTGGACCGCCATGGCACTGAGGTCCGAAGGTGTGTCGACAGTGGCAAGACGCAAGCAACTTGGCGTCGGCTACGCGAAAACTGAAGTTCAAGTTCAGGTTCAAAAGTGTGACCCAATCTCGTTAGAACGGTCGAACAAATAAAGGTGTGTGACTTACAACAAATTAATATCATTCAATTTGGGTTAGTGCATATTTCGAACGTATACTAAGGGCGCGTGACGGCGGCCTGGCACTGCGTGTGTGCGCATTCATGTGCCAGACGTGTTATGTGTTGATGTGTGTGCAACTTGAAGTCTGCACAAATTAAATGAATCATGCACGTCCTTGTGTCCTTGTGACTGTGCGTGTGTGCATGTTCCACCTCAGGGAGTGTGGACATGTAGCTCACTGGCAGACTCAGAGGCACGCATGCTGGCGGCATGCATATAAAGACTGCAATGGCAACTTCGGGAGAGTTGCCAAGGCCAAAGATGGACATAGCAGTGTCACTGTCGTGCCACTGGCACTAGTATGGGAATGTCGGAAGTGCCACGGTGCTGTGACTCATACTACCTTCAAGTTTTCCTGTGGTGCGTGGACATATACAGTGAGGCACTGGCACAAGGCACATAGTTGTGTTAATCTGGGGTGCCAGTGCCAGGGAGGCTACAATATTGAGCAATGAGGACAACTTGAAGTGAGGCTGATGGGCCTCAGGCTTCAAATATGGGTGTCACACCTATTGGCATGCTGGCAGGTCACCAGTATGTGCTGGCATGTACTGATCCTGCTGGCATGACCTAGGATTTTCATATTCAGGATTCCAAGTTGCATTGGATAGTAGTAGTGAGGCATATGATTCTATTTAAGCTTGAAATTTTGATTTTTCTTGCTTTGAGTTTTGTGAAAATTCCTAATGCTGATACTATACTACTAAGACTTTATATCAGGTTTAGGCTGGCTGTACAAATGGCTTCTACATTTCGTCCCAGGCAGTTTTACTGTGCAAATCAAATTGGTGCAAGTTGCAGAAAAGGATTTTCAACTAGAGGAGGATATATGCAACACTGCAATGCAATACATCACAAGCTTCCACAGAGAAAAATGCGTCCTCGCCAACATCCTCCACCTCACTGTCAAGACATAGATTCAGATTCAGAGTTAGACTCTCAAGTGAATGGAGATGCTGAGCCACAACCTGTTGGTGCATATTATGAAATACATCCAGTATTGGATGGTAGGTTAATTTTTGATTCAAATCATATATTCTCATAACGATTTCTTCCCTTGAATCATTTTAGGAACTCCTTGTGATTCAGAAGGGAACTATCTTCCTTCTGGATGTAATCCACCATCTCCTCAAGAAGCTCGTCATACAAATGATTCCTGGCATCCGTTTGAAAACCAAACTCAATTTGAGCTTGCAGATTTCTTATTTTCCAAAAATCAAATGCCTGGGAGTCAAATAGATGATTTGATGCAGCTTTGGGCAGCTCAAAGTTCAGAAGGCCAACCCCCTTTCACCAATCATGAGGATCTCTATGGGCGCATTGACAAGATAATGGAAGAGGAAACATGGGAGTGTTTGGAAATGAAGCACGCTGATGCTGATGACCCATCTGCTCCTGCATGGAAGCAAGCTACATATCAAATGTATCTTCGAGATGCTGCAAAGTTAGTGGATCAACAGCTGTCAAATCCAGAATTCAAGGATTGTATGGACTATTCTCCACGCCAAGTATTTGGAGAACAACATCAGCGTATATGGTCTGACTTTATGACTGGAAATTGGGCATGGTATCAATGTGTAAGTGGTTTATTATGTTAGTACCATTGTATTGAATATGATATGATAGAATAAACTTGCTGAGGAAGAAGAAAATCATGGGGCCATGTTTGTTCCTGTCATTCTTGCCAGTGACAAGACTGTTGTTTCTGTAGCAACAGGACAGAATGAATACTGGCCTATATACATTACAACAGGCAATGTTCACAACTGTGCCAGAAGAGGTCATGGGCAGGCTGTAAGCCTATTGGGATTTTTAGCTGTACCCAAATGTATGTATCATTTCATTTAATATACTACTAGCATTCATCATTTTACCTAATTATTATTTCAGCTGATCGAGAGTATGAATCAGACCTTCAGTTTAGAAACTTTAGACGCCAGCTATTTCAAACTTCACTTCAAGCTGCACTTGAGAGCATGCGTCCTGCCATGACAAAACCCAAGATCATCTCATGTGCTGATGGCCATTATAGGCGTGCTATCTATGGAATTGGTCCATGTATAGGTGATTATCCTGAACAAGCACTCTTGGCTTGTATTGTTCAAGGCTGGTGTCCAAAGTAAGAGTTCCAGATATTACCATTTCCTTCATTCATCATCAGAGCTTAAAACATACTTGGCTAGATGTACAGCTCACCGACTACAATTGGACAGTGATAAGGATGCAGTCCTCAGAGATCATGATCACACTAGGCTGCTTATGGAAAAGTTCACCCATCAGACTCTATGGAAAGAATATGGCATTGTTGATGATATTTTGGTAGGTGTATTACTTATTTATATTTAATTGTGATGATGTTCAATAATATTTGAAGCCATTTACTGCTGCTTTTCCTAGAGCAAACATCCATGAACTTATCACACCTGATATCCTCCATCAGGTTATCAAAGGAACCTTCAAAGATCACCTTGTAGCTTGGGTTGAGGCATACATCAAGCTTCATTTCCCTGATCCAGATGCTATCCTGGCTGATATTGATCGTCGGTAAGTATTCAAGTTATTTCAAGGTGAAATATTATAAAGTATTTATTTTTCTAAATAGCATTGCTGCTGTTCCACCTTTTCCAGGCCTTAGGCGTTTTCCACAAGGTCGTGGATTTAAACAATGGACAGGGAATGATTCCAAAGCTTTGATGAAAGTAAGTAAAACTCAACTCAGTTCCAATTTATTTGACATTTATTGTACATAGGTATATCTACCAGCAGTTGCTGACTACCTTCCTGATGGAATGGTTCAGTGTCTTTCAGCATTTTTGGATTTCTGCTATATCGTCCGACAATCAAGTCTAGATGAAGGCAACTTAAGGGCACTCAATGATGCAATTCTTCGCTTTCAGGAGGAACGATCTATCTTTCAGGAGTGTGGAGTTCGTGCCCATGAGATATCCATTCCTCGAATTCATGCTCTTCAACACTATCATGAAATGATTCAAATGTTTGGGGCACCAAATGGACTATGTTCTTCTATCACAGAATCTAAGCACATTCAAGCTGTGAAGGAACCATGGAGAAGAACAAATAGACATGAAGCTCTATATCAAATGCTGATCATAAATCAGCGTCTTGATAATCTGGCAAATTTCAAAGCCATAAAAATTGCCAAAGGTATGCATGCTATGTTACTTTTAGTTTATGTCCTAAATTTGATGTGCCAGGATATCTTTCAACACCTTCTATTCCTAGTAATGTCCAACCACAAGTTATGACTGTTGAGTGGGATGAACCAGATGCTCGTGATGATGAATATCTTCAAGATGTGGAAGATGCTGATGGTCCCCGAGTACAATCCACTGTTGAGTTGGCAAAAGTGCCTTGTATGTCTCTACTATTTTTCTTTCTTTCTCCAAGTTCTGTAAATTCATCATTTATTTGATTTTACTATCACAGCACCTCGATGTTTTAGATCATTTGAAGAGATTGGAGAAGAGATTCATCATCCTGCATTGCCTGAACTGGTGGCAGATTTTGTTCAGGAGTCTCGTATTCAAGCTGGCCTTCTTAAACGTCCTCAACTCCTTGAAAAGGCCTATACCTTCAAATCAGCAGTTGCAACTTTCTATGCTCCTAGTGACCTTTGTGGAGTTGGTGGAATGCAGCGACAAAGAATTCATGCAACTTCATCTTGGCATAATGGTCCTGCTCGGTATGATTGTGTTTTTGTGGAAAAAGACTCTACTTTGCCAGGTTTTCAAGGGTTGGCTATTGCTCAAGTTCTTTCACTGTTTTCATTCCATGATCGCAATACTTTCCATTCATGTGCTTTGGTTAAGTGGTTTAGTTCCATTGGGTTTTGCTTCAAAACAGGAATGTGGATGGTTGAGCCAGACTTTGATAATGATGGCCATCCTGTGGTGCAGGTTATTTCTGTGGATAATATTTTGCGTCCTGCTCATTTAATTGGAGTCTATGGACCCAACCCTCTTCCCAGAAAATTTCACCACACAGATTCACTTTCTGCATTTGCTGCTTTTTATGTTAACAAATACTCTGACTATCATGCATATCAACTTGCTTTCTAGACTTGTCCTGAATGGTGAAAAATGAAAATGTATTCATTCAATTAGCACTGTGATTTATTTTGTTTACTTCACACTTTTCTCAAACCTGCAATGGTGTGCAACTATGGAACAAATTGCCCCCCCAAAATATACATATAATGGTCAACAACGATTCACAATGAAATCAAAATCAACATTACAAAACCAGACAGTACATAGCAAACAAAGCTGAAAGACAGCAAACATGGGGAACAAACAAAATGAACATAACATGGACAGTACACCGAGCAACTATTAAATCAATGACATGATGGCATACAGTAGTAAGCACAATCCTAAAACAACCAGTCACCAGCATGATCAATGAATTACAAAAGAATCTTACAAAGAATCACAAACTCAGAGCACGGGGATTTCATATGCCAGACCTGCCAGTGCTAAGGCTACCCCCATTCCCGGACTTCATTTTCTTTTGCGGTCGCCGACAGTTGTTGGAATCTGATTCCAAGTAGTAATTACCTGTACTAGTAATATTGTTGCCATGCAGTGAACTTGGTTCATAGTCGGGTACAAACGGAAGGGCAGCAAGTTTGCGTTTTGGAGCGGAAGGGATAACTAACGAAGGGCAAAGTTGTTACTAGTAGTCCACCATCTTCCATACCTCCGCCTCAGGCTCTCGACTCACTGTCAGGCACAGCATCCAGTGCACGAGGCCTGGAGATCGGAACCTCGACGGCTTCCTGTTGAATGATGGGATAATCATCCGACTCGGAGTCTTCACAGGCATTCACAACCAGTACTACTGGATTGGCCGGTCCCAAGATCTAGTAGTACAGTTAATTTTCCGGAAGTCAGCATACTCCGATGACCCACCGTTACGCTCAGCGTTCGGCCTGCATGCTTAGTAGTAAGGGAGGCCAACTTCTCGTCCACTGTTTTCAAGTTGTTGGTGTCATCAACGATGATTTTGTCGAGTAAGTTATCCTCGGGCTGAACTGGAGTGACGGGGGTGCTTCCAGTCCGATCGGATCAGTGGTGATGAGAATGGGGCAGAGCACTTACTCCGAATCGGTGCCTAGTACTAGTAAATCCGAGTCGTGTTAGTACGGAATTAGCGAGTAGTAGCCTCAACGTGCACAACTCTTACCTTCGAATGCCGGTTTTTTAGATCTGAGTTCAATGGCGAGGTTCAGGAGGATCAAAATTAGGTCGGGGGCCAACATGGGGATGAAGAGGAAGTACTGGCTCGGTACGTGTAACGTACACATATATAGAACGCTCGGGCCATGCCGCATCAAACACACAGCCGAACTTAAGTGGGTCAATGACGTCCCCCTCCTCACAAGGACTTCGCCGCTCCCAGCCATGGCTTATCCCACCCACATAACTCCCGGCGACGACTGTGACGTGTCTGTCCCTGAGTGTCGTCAGTCTGTCCCCCACAGTCAGCTCATTGCGTGGCCCTTGGGTAATGTCCAACGTTTTCAAGGGCTTGCTTCTTCGCTTACGCCCGCATTTCGTTTGTACATAACGGTATTGTCCAGGCGTGCCTCTGCTCTTCTCTTTGCACATGAAGGTCTGGACGATGATTCCTTCCTATCATGTGGGTAACATTAATCACAGGTTTCTATAGGTGCACGGCACCTGCCCGGGCCAGTGTATTTGATTGATTTCTCAACCGAAAATCTACCGGACCTCAAGTCGACGATCGAACATTCGTATACTATAGATGTAAAGGTCAGCTGCGGGGTGGATTCACAATTTCAAGACCTGACGAAGCTGTGCAGGTGACAACCATCCAAGCTGATGCTACGGACGATGCTGCGATAACTGCAGTGTGCAAGCAAGCAATTGACGAAGAGGGCAGGCTGGATGTCTTCTTTGCGAATGTCTGCTCTCTCTCTCTCCCTCCAGGACGTTCTGCCTCTGACATAACACTAGGCCGGTGTGGTGAACGAGAATGCCTTACAAGAGACAATGCCACAAAGGCTCATGGAGACCATGCGGATCAACACACTTTCGTAAGTGCAGTCCCGTCTTCAAGTGCGCCTTATTACCTGTATTGACGGGCTGCAGTTGCTTCTTGGCGGTCATGCATGCCTCGCAGGCTATGATTTCTTTCCTTGGTAATGGCCAACAGGAACCCGTCGGTGACCGCAACCGTTGCATTGATGCAGTCGTCGACGTCAGAGTAAGTCTGCGTAAAGTTTCTTCATTTGCCCATGCTCACATTCATGGCATACTACTAGGTTCCAGACAGTCAGTGCCAACTCAACACTGGCGTGTCCATTCTTATCGCACGCATGGATCCACACCATTGAAATTTGAATTTGACACGCGAGCAGCTCGCGTTGGGCCATGCTCCGGGATCGCTCATGTCCGCGTGCGTCGGGCTGCTGGTCGGCGTCATATATCGCTCGAAGCTTGTCAACGTCAAGACATGGCGTGTTTCACCACCCGCATCCTTCAACCGGCAAGACGTTGAGCGGAGGCAGTATCATATTGACCGCTTCGGGTTCGTCCCGCCCGTTTCTTTGTTCCCCATAATTAAACCCACTCTGCTAGTCGCTGGACTGTGCTCGGGCGCTGGAACCATCGACTGTAAGCCTCTCTTCTTTATGTTAGTAAACTCATGTCATTAACAATTATTCAGACAGCGCAAGTAAAGCCGCGTGAGCTCACTTCACTTTCCCCGTCATACAACGATTACATCCCCACTGTAGCGTCAACTCGATCGCGAAGACGAGCGTATACCAATTGCAGAAGACCGACTTTCGCGTAAACTCGATCTGGCCTGGCTTGATCGAGACGAACATGACGAGGAACATGTTCGATGCCGCTCGCGAGAAGGGTAAAGCGGGCAAGATCGGTCAATTGAATCCAATGGGCAGGTACGGGGTCGCGCAGGGTACGTGTTTCGTGCTGGCATCCTGAAACCTTGCTTCCATGAGCTGACCACGCGATGTAGAGATTGCACAGATGCGGCGCTTTTCTTGGCATCAGGTAAGGCTTCGATGCACCTGAGGTGATGCACTCGAAAACTCATCTACCATCTTTTTTGAAGACGAGTCAAGTTATGTCAATGGACAGAACATCGCCATGGACGGCGGTCTGTCTCCTTCCCATCCTGTGATACCTGGCCATTCGTGCCCTCTACTTTCATTGATCCCCTTACCACACCCATTGGCATGCACGCCTCGTCCAGATTACGCATCGTGCACTCAGCACACGGTAACGTGCAACACTGGGCATATACTGCGTCCGCACCCCATTCTCGCGTTATTGTCACCTTTCGGGACCGCCTCATCAGCTCCTGTCGAGCGAGTCTGGAACCTCGTTTCTCAGGTGGTCGATGGGTTACCCGGACTGGGCCCTGTTGCCTTCCCGCCTCATTGTATCGAAGATCCGAAGCGAAAGAGGAACATTGGCGCCTTGGGGAAGGCGATCGAAGCTCTTCTTGGCCAGGAACGTGGAAGAAGAGTATGTGCTGGTGGTGACGAAATCCAGCTGACGATACTCGATAGTGAAGGAGGTGAAGCTAGAAAATGGGGTCTAGAAGTGGAAGTCTTGCGAGAGACGATGAGGAAGAAGACTGCGGTTCGTTCAATTGTCACTCCCATGAGCGGTAAATGATATGATTGGCTCGGCAGCCGCATCTTCTCAACACTTTTGACGATACGTTCAACGAAGCTATGCAGCAGCTTGTCGAGTGGGGTAGCGTTGTATTTGGGGAGGACATGTCGTGAGTTCACGATCGCATATTATCCGATCCCGATCGTCACATCACCAAATTTACTCAGGCTGTTGCGGACTCATCGCTATCTGGCGCACAAGACGGCCAATTTAACCATGAATTGCAAGGTCACAGTGAAAGTACGAGAGCTGTGGTTGCGATGGCGAGCGAGCATTATCGGTAACAATGGGACCTGCTTGTCCTCGCTAGAGCTAACGCCACTTTTCAGTATTGTTCACCAGTGTATGCATGCTTTATGGCTTCCGACGGACCCGTGCCCAACGCCTAATGGAGAACAAGCGTGTCGTGGAAATAGTTCAAATTGCTCTTGATACGTTGCGTATCAAGAACTTGCCCACCATACGGATCCGGTGACGGCACCCCAACCATATTTGTCGTCTCTCCAGCTCCGGGACCTTATTCTTCAGGAGCAGCACTCAATAACTGCCCGAAAGAGATTATGGGATCAGGTGGAACGGGTTGTAGAGGGCAACGCAAACATCAGGGTCAACCTGGAGGAGGTACAAGGTGGTGATGAACACCGCGTGTGGAGATGGGTAGGGACGGCAAGGCGGGGACCAGAGTATCGGAAGAGGGTTCAAAGTGAGACGGAAAAGGGCGAAGGCCACGTCGCTTGAATTAGTTTCCGAGCGCGAAGACGTCGGCATGCGGATGATGACAATAGTGTGACAGAACCCCTTGACCCACTGTAGCTTGGATTATTCAGGTTGGTTTGTCATTCGTAGCTGTTCATATCTGCTGTTTTGTAAGTATTAGTATATGGCGAACTTCTGGCCAGTAATGAAAAGTGGTTCGATGAACCGATATCATGCCGTATGGTCTATTTCGCTCGGAACCTTCGGATGATCCGGATCCGGGAGTGGAACAATTGGTGGAGGCAATGCTCGTCTCTGCCAACCGGAACGCGCGATGAGTCGCTATCTCAGGAACAAATTGCAGCCACCAATCAATCACAAGCAAGGTCTCTCTCAATCCGCAGCACAGCGCCGCCCATATTAGCCACAGCTTGCGAGGGACTCAACCCCAGTTAAGACTAAAATCAGCGTGGTCCAGAACATTGCACATATGGCAACTAGTACGTCGCCGAGGGCGTAGGGTGTCGGCCATATATGAATATATGAAAACCAGGAGGACGCCCATTGCCCCATTAGTACACGTTTCAAGTTGTATTCGGGCCCTTGGCAAGTTGGTTATGGTCAAAATTAAACATATTGAATCAACTTCTTCGCTTGATCATGCCTTCCACGACACTAAATAAATGATGCGGCGATGGATTTGTGACATGAGGCACGGATACAGATTTGTTGCGGGCACGGGCATGGGTCATTGTCTAATGCCGCTAGTACTAGTAATGCGTTGATATAGTACCACATATTGTAACTCGGAGTGAAATTTTACAGGATAACTTTAAACCAACTCGGAGCCGATCTCACCACCGTGACGGCATCTATGTTGTCTAACCAACCAGCTAAGCGAGCGAAATACTATCAGGAAGACTTCAAAGAAAGAACACATCAGAAAAGGTTGGATTAGACAAAACAATGAGACACTTACTCCGTGCTAAATCACATAGATACTGTCTGATTACCTGCTCGGCGGTGGTAATTGAAGACCAGAATGGGAGGAGCTTGAAGAGATTGCTGGCGGCAGTAAAGATGTTGAAGTAGAAGACATGCGCGATGGAGAGGACGAAGAGAATCTGACTGAGGATGATGACGAGGAGCGGTGGGTCGACAAGGTCGAGTAATTGAGCGATAATCAGCAAGACCAACTAGAAATTTTAGTCACCAGTACAGTTAGCATTGAATGATTCGAGGTAGTATGGCGGCCATAATAGAACAAACACTCACCAGTATCCTGACCTTTCCTAGATCAAATCCTAGTAGATCATTCGGCGGACGCTGGTGTTTCAAACCACCCATTCCTCCGCATGCACCTTCCCGGCACCTAGTAAAATCTACCTTGCAGCAGTCAGGTTGATTCAGCGTAGGCTACTTAAGTAAGTAGCAAGTGACTCCAACTTGAATGGGTACCTACCTAATTCCTGTTCCCTTTAGGGGGACAGGTAGTACCTCGCTTCCCGACGGTACCGGGACCGGTTTGGAGCGAAACTGGTAGTGGCGTGGGTAGATTGTGGCGTGGGTAGATTGACACTGGGAGTCTTCCTGCAGTGCAGCTTATCCGATCGTCGAGGGACTTTCTTTGAACCACTTCGCTTCGCCGTCAGAGCCTAAGTTCGATCTCCACCTCCTTGACAGAAGGAAAAGCAGCTCACACCGTTATTTCTAGGATCTCGATGCAGAACGTGGCGATGAAGAGGATCTCGACTCAGAGGCCAGGGAGCGCTACGTGAGCTGGTAGAGACCATCAAGGCTTGGGACCTCAGGGAAGGGGAAAGAGAAGAGAAAGAGTGGGGAAAGGGACCCGCCGTCCCTGCTGCGCCCAGCGTTGGACTTGGGCACTGGGAGTTGGGCCCCGAGGGCGAGGCGTGTGACGGATGGGATTGGGCGGGCGTCACTCAGGCTGGGATTTGGAGGTGAGTTCATCGTTGCGTACTTCATGGGGACTGGGAGGTGGGCCCCGAGGGCGAGGCGTGTGAGGGATGGGATTGGGCGGGCGTCATTGGGATTTGGAGATGAGTTGCTCGTTTTCGGTTCTGTCACGCTGTTCTGCGCACTTCATGGGGACTGGGAGGTGGGCCCCGAAGGCGAGGCGTGTGAGGGATAGAGGATTGGGCGGGCGTCACTGGGATTTGAAGTGAGTCGCTCGTTTTCGGTTCCGTCACGCTAATCTGCGCACTTCATCACCGCGATTTGCACCAAGCCACTCCCCTCCAGATTGGCATGATCGACGCTTACGATTCTGGATCAGCCTTGATGATCCCCCACTTCCTGAGCTCAACGATGGGCTTCTCAGGCTTTTGCACGAGATACTCGCTTTGGCCGATGCAGACGAGCTGAATATCAAGCGTGCCATTCTTCGTCCGACCGGGTTGGAAGTCACCAAGCTCCGGGTGGCTTGTATCAAGTTGTTGACTGTTTCCATGCCGATGACCGACTTCTTTACCAAGCAACACTGGAGCCAACAAAGGTAACATTCTGTTTTTGCGCAATGGCTTGCTGATTGAGATTTTCATTCAAGAGTGACGAGCGTACACTTCAAGTCGCTCTTCTTGTGAGGGCCACGAAGGGTTTTGGATGGTGCTCACATATCAAAGTTGCCGTCCAAAGGAGCTCTTGCAGGCTGGCTTGCAGCCCATCTTGATCAAATTGACTCTCGGTCTGGCCCGTTTTTTGGAGTTGCTCATCAACTACTTCAAGATTGGCCATGCAATTCTCGATCACTTTCGCATCGTCGCAGATCCTCTAATGTTCACATTACATCTGCCGCGAATATTTTCCCTTGTTCCGAGTCCGGGATAACACACAAGGTTGCCATCTATTCGTGGACCTGGCAGCCATCACTATTTTGTCAAGTAAGGTGAGCATGTTTCTCGACGAGGGGAGCCTCACTCATATAAGCACCTTGGTCGATAGATATCGATACGCTCTCTCTCGTCTCTGCGCACCTTTATCCTATACCGCTGATCTGTCTTACAATCCTGCCCTCATCATCACCAGCATAGTCCCCTCGCAATGAAGGTCGATTTGTTTTCGTTCAAGCAGGGAAGTCAAAGACGTATATCGTTCATGTCGCAAACCGTCGGCCTCATGGCCGACCTCGATATCGAAACTGAGCATCTCAGATGGATGGGCGATGTCCGCTTCATCTGGGGATACCTTCGTGCAGGTAGGAAAAGCTGTACACTCTTGGCGAAGTGTATAATGACCATGTTCTGTCAGTTCAGTTGCAATGCGCAGGATCTGCAAGATGGAGCTTTCAATGAAGGTCGTCGAACAGGACAAGTCACAGATGGTGGACGCATTCCATGCTCGTCGAAGAAGTGCAGCAAATGGCGTACCTCCCGCATTGCCAGCGCCCGACATCTCCCCAAACGACGATAAGCAAGCAGACGAGGCGGACTTCGAGGGGACCTGGATCACGTTTGACAAGCCTATTCTGGAAAGGGCCCGTACGTCGGCCGGTACGTCAACCAAGTCTTCCTACTGCAGTCCCTTGATGCTTACTCTTTCACAGCTCCTTGATGCAGTTCCCTATCTCTCATCCCGACGATGGATTGATCGACATCTCGATACAAGAGAAAGTACGTCTTGGTCTTATAAAGTCGCTTTTCTTTCTCTTGACTAGTTTATCTTAGGTCAGTAGGAAATACCTGATCGACGCGATGAAGAGCGCAGAGATTGGTCGCACGTATTGGTTTAGCTCAGTGCGTTCGTAAACCGCGCCGGAAAGTGACTTGTTGACTGTGTCCAACAGAACCGATACTTCAAAGTGTCAGCATACCGCGCTAAACCCCTCACGGTTGATGGTCGAAGACGATTACTACGGCGCAATGACTAGTATTCCGAGAACGACGAGGAGAGCATCAAGACGTCGAGGATTTCCAGTCGAGCTGGTTGTTTGTCCACGGCTTCGTTTACGGGGCGGAGTCTTCAGGGAGATTGAGAAGTCGGTTGAAGTCATAGTTCGTCGAGCAACCCAGGCCAGAGGTGAAGGTGTCCATTCAGGTGGATACCCCACGGCCTGTCACCCCTCCTACCAATGCTTCCGTTGAATCCACGCTGGCTTTCGGGCAGCAGGATGTCTCGAGCTCGTCCATCACGCATAGATGCTATGATGGCCGATATCGCCAAAGCCAACTGGAAACTCGCTCCCAAGTATGGTTCTCCCCTCACCCCGGGCACCGTGGATGGCAAAGGCTTTTTGACCCCCGCCAATGACGACGACGATGTGTTCTCTGCTGGAGGCGCCTCCACCAACAGGAAACGCCTGGACTCCTCGGTCGTATTCCAGCCAGATTCATTCGACGACATCGCCGAGGTTTCCCCCGACCCATCCCCGTCACGTCCTTTCCACGCTTCTAATCACCCCAACAAGGAAATCGAAGCGCTTCAGCAAAGGCTCTTCCACGCAGAGAGACAGATCAAGACACTCAAGGG
>JBBPOL010000229.1:0-16880 GCA_038091435.1 Leccinum variabile | reverse complement strand
AGTCTCCCGTAGGCAGACCCTTAGGCAGGAAGACAGTCGTTCCTTCTATAAGGCGCTGTCTGCACAAATTGCGCACATACATTCACTGCGTTTCATACTCGTGACGGCTCTCACACAAGCTATACCAAAAGGCGTCGAATGTGGATGGCACCCTGGGAATAGTTACTGACGCCTAATGCGTGGCGTCACGGTATCCCGTTCCTGTGGTCCTGCCTCCGTCAGGACGACACCTATCCTGTGCGTCCCGTCCGAAGGACCTTGGATACCCTCCGACGGGAGCCAGGGAGCCAGGGAGCCAGGGATGCGGCTCCGGCGTTGCTGGGCACCGGTACTCCCTTTCCACGGAACTGAACCTTCATTGGAAAAATCATTACATCTCCCAGCCGGAGATCCAAGGGTATTGGGAGTACGTATTTCAGAAACACGACCTCTCCTCACACACGACATTCAATACACAAGTCAACCTCGTTGAATGGGACGAGAACGCTAATGTGTACTAGCTGACGCCTGTAGACACGGTGTCAGGGCATACTACGTTTGCCGAAGTGGCTGGGGGGCATTTACGTCACCTTTATTCTTGAAAGGACGCCGTGGCGAGTGTTGTTAACTTGAGACTCGGAGGACTCCAGAGTCTGGCATTCTTCGCGCTGGAAGCACGATGTCGATCTGAAGAACAAGTGTGTTTGTGTCATCGGTAATGGGTGTTCTGTACGGCTTGCTCACCTCGTTGGTCATTGATGAAGGTCAAGGTCCTTTCTGACGTGCGCTCACGGCATGGCATGCAGGGCGCAATTCTTGCCCGTGATCTCTAAAGAGCAAACGACGGAAGTGATTAACTTCTGCCAGTCTCCACAGCGGTTTGTGATTCGGGTAGGTTCTTGTGTGCTTCGCTGAGTACCGAGTTTGATCCGAGTCAATGGAACAGGGACAATACAGATATCCTGAGTGGATCAAGTCACTGGGCGTGTGCGCACGTCCTCCTGCTCGTGTGAGCATATCGCGCGTCAATTATGATTAGCGTACGCCCTGCCTAGCAGACGAAGTGCGGCTACTGTATTTGCTCTCGGGCTAAATTTCCTAGTCCGCCTCACCTAGTTCATTTGCAAAAAGAACAAGCTCTCATTTGGCAAGATCGTGCGAATGGTAACCGCATTCAGAGTTACTTTGACTCCGTTATTGACGGAGCGTTGATGATCCAGTACCTGAAAATGCCGCGCCAGCGGATAGCGTGGATAGATGAATCATCCCTGACTATCGCAACATGTGTGGGTCATTTCTACCCGTTCGAAGGGCCAATGACAAGACTTACATATAACCCCGGAATGTAAACGGATCATCGTGAACCCTGGTTACCTCGCTGCTTTGCACAGGCCAAATATCCAGCCGAAATGAGACAAGATTCGAGTAGAAGACGGTGTGGTGCTTTCCACTGGAGAAAAGATACCACTAGATGTATATCTTTAGGATGAATTTTTATTCGGCAAGTATTCAATGTTGATGCCGACCGCCGCCGTTCACCTTGAATGGGATAGGCATGTGGCTCGGTGGGATTACGCTCGATCAGCATTGTGGGGCAGCTGGATGTCACGGAACCGTGTTACCGGTACTTCCGAACGTGTTTACCGTTGTAGGTGAGTCGGTCATGATGAAAAATGGGATAGGAAGGGCGCAGACCCAGATTCTGCATTAGGGCATGCTTCGCTCCAAAGTGCATGTGTTGCGGAGCCACGCGGTATGCACACATAGGTATAGATTATGTTGAAACCAGTGGTGCCCATCATTCAAGGCGGTGAAGTGGGTCCGCAAGCGAATGGAAAATACGATTTTCCTGAGCTGTGAGTTTTCGCACTACCATAAGGGGGCCGGAACCTTTCCGGGGATGCAGACTTTGCTGTGGTGGATGCTGCGAAGGCCGCACTGGACGGATTTCGAGGTGCTGGGTCGGAGATGGATCTGGAGGAAACAAAGGTGAGGCCGGTGAGGGCTCAGGGCGGGGATGTAGCGGAGGGTGGTTGTAATAATACGATTTAATTGATCAAGTTCGGTTTTGTCCGATCCATTCTTCACCGCGCAGGCCATCCGAGCCTCGCCAGTGAACTGACTGAGTGGACGTCCCTCCGCTCAGTTTTTTCTTCTTTTTTTTTCTTCTCTTTTCCCCCTCCTTCTCTACCAGTACAAGTCAGTAATAATTATGGCTTCTCACCCCTCCGGCACCAACAACGTCGTCGGCGTACACTACCGCGTTGGTAAGAAAATCGGCGAGGGTTCATTCGGTGTCATCTTTGAAGGTATTCATCCACCCTCCGTCTTCTTCCTTGTCCTCCTCCTCCAACTCCGTCTCAGGTACCAACCTCCTCAACTCCACCACCGTCGCTATCAAGTTTGTTCGTCCGCAGCATCCCCTCTTCCCCCCCTGCCTACTCATCATTCCTCCCAGGAACCCCGCAAGGCCGAAGCTCCCCAACTACGTGACGAATGCCGCTCGTATCGCATCCTCGCCGGCTGCCGTGCGTCTCTTGGCCACTCACCCCCCCTCCACTGACATCGCCTCCAGCCGGCATACCTCAGATCTATCATTTCGGACAGGAAGGTCTCCACAACATTTTGGTCATCGACCTCCTTGGACCCAGCTTGGAAGACCTCTTCGACATGTGTGGCCGCAAGTTCTCCACCAAGACCGTTTGCATGGCCGCAAGGCAGATGGTGCGGTATCCGGTCCCGAACAACAAACTCATTGTCACTCAACGTGATCCATTAGATCTCCAGAGTGCAGACCATTCACGAGAAAAATCTCATATACCGCGATATCAAACCCGACAACTTCCTCGTCGGCCGTCCCGGAACCAAGGCTGCGAACGGTATGCTCCGTCCTTGGCACCGGCAAGACCCAGTTCCTGAACGAGGTTTCCCGCAGTCATTCATGTCGTCGATTTCGGCATGGCCAAGCAATACCGCGACCCCAAGACGAAACAGCACATTCCTTACCGCGAACGGAAGAGTCTCAGCGGCACTGCACGATATATGAGCATCAATACCCACTTAGGACGGGGTGCGTCGCAGTTGTTGGTCATCGTCCTGCCACACTACTAAGGTTTCCACTTGCCAGAACAATCGCGAAGGGATGATCTCGAGTCTCTTGGCCATGTCTTCATGTACTTCCTGCGTGGCAGCCTGCCTTGGCAAGGTCTGAAAGCCGCAACCAATAAGCAGAAGTACGAGAAGATCGGAGAAAAGAAGCAGACAACGCATATTAGAGAGCTTTGTGAAGGCTACCCAGGTCGGATAACAAGTTTGGGTGCTTCAGCATTATCATTGATCAATTCTCCTCAGAGGAATTTGGTATCTATCTCAATTATGTTCGCAAACTTGGTTTCGAAGAAACTCCCGACTACGATTTTTTGCGAGAGTTGTTCACAAAGGTCATGAAAAACAACAACGATGTCGACGACGGTGTCTACGATTGGAACCTGTTGAACGGTGTGTCTATGTGTACCTTTCTTTCCTTAGCTCATCCGACTGTCAGGTGGCAAAGGTTGGGAGGTTTCGATGGTGTGTCATCCTGATACACAATTCTGTCGGCTATAAACTCAAGATATGACATTTTTAGGGTCAACAGCCGGTCCCTTCCTTGGTACCGAATGTGCCACTCGCCCAGCCTCAGGATCGTAGACGGGATATGGAAAGACAGCGCGATACCGAGTGGAGAAGGTCGTCACAGCCCAACCCACAAGTAATTCCGCCCTCTCCTGCACTTGTGCGCCACGGATCGAAACAGCGTAGAGCCCCAAACGCGCTTACGCCTGGTGCTGGTGGCACCATGCATGGCCAGGGCACACCCTTGTCTGCGGCTGCTCAGGTCAACATCCCCATATCAACACCCCAACACCGAGCGAGCTATACCGGAGTTGTGCAACATCCATATGCGAGCGCCACTTCAGGCATGGAATACGGAAACGACGAAAGTTACCCCAGCCAGCCTTACGGTCGTGCCTCTCCCATGGTGTCGACCGTTGGTGCTGCACCACCGGCGATCAGTAATGTTCGTGCACGAGGAAACGAAGTCGGTGTATCGCAAGGAGATGACTATCATGACCAAAACGGCGATCTCCAGGAACCCAAGTCAAGTTTCTGGAGAATCCTCACATGTCGATGCGGTTAGAGACCCCCCACCCTCCATGCAGCTGTGTCCCTTTGCTCTCTGTTACCATGAACGTACATCGTCACACGTCGCCGGTCATTTCTTTGTCCCTTGAATTTTTTGATATACCCTCTTTTTAGTTGCGCCTTAATATCCGCTTCGCTTGGTCATATGGTCTTTTACCAGGAAATGGTAATGCTGACATTTTCAGACACTGAAGACTTTGCTATCACACACAACCCGAAAGAAATCCCCACACCCCCTCTCCCCCCCTTTACGATCTGATTTGTGCTGTGCAGCTTAGTAGCAAACAGTGTTCAAGAAATCAGTTATGCGTGACATTGATAGAACATGACGCGTACGTCGACAACTAGTAGGACAGCAAGATGATAGCATCGTTACGGAAGGGTAAATTTTTATGGGACAACGGAAGAGAGTTTGATGGTTATACAAGGACCTGAGGAACCTAAAGTTGGCACTGCTAAATCTGTTCGTCGTTCTCGAAAAGGAAAAAAAATCCATGGATATACTAAAATCCATCATCAAGCGCTTGGCGGTAGTCCTGTACGCATCATCACCCATCCATCGACAAAGTGCGGTGTGCACTGGCGTCCCCGGTAGAAGAGTTTGGCGGGGTTGGGTTTCCATTCGGTACATCGCCCCGAACATGCGAAGATCGTCCTCGCCCCCTGCCCCTCCTGCCCCTTCCATCCGTTTGTCCTTGAGGAGCTCGACCTCGACCACGCTGCTGCTGAGGCGTAAAATAAGGCTGTGTTCGATTGCCATGCAAGTCATTACCGCCTCGCAACCTGAGGCTGCGAGGCTCCGTCGGCGTTCGACGACGAGGTGGCGTGGAAGGGGTCTCAGCAGAGGACGGTGAACATGTTTGGAGAGCCTCGATGGGAGGGTGGTCAAACTTAGGGAAGTCCATAGATCGGGTCCGGCCATCGGATGTGATATTCCGAGATCGCCATCTAGGATGAGTGGAAAGTTCCGGGCGAAAACATGGAGGAGGAGTCGAGGGCGGTGGTGGGGGAAGAGGAGGTGGTGGAAAGTGAGGAGGATGAGGATACCACTTGTTGATTTCGTCCATGGTGTCGCGTAACTTGTCACGCTGCTGCTTAATCGTTTCCACTTGACTGCGAAGATCACAGTTTTCTTCGTGCAGTTTAGTAATACAACTGGTCAGGTCCTCGGAAGGTTGGTTATCTAAAGCATGTCGAGTGAAATTAATACTTTTTTGTACACCGATATCCCTATACTGAGGTTTCGTAGTAGGGCTGACAACACCATCGATAATGGGGGGAACTGCGTTGGGAGAAAGAGGGGTAGAAGAAACACGAGCAGAACTAGTGCCATTGAGTTGGAATGTCTGGTTCAGTGCGTTGGCAAGAATATTGTTTTGGGGTGTAACATCTCGGACATCAAGGGGGGAGAGGATGCGTGGAAAGGATCGTGATGGCCTTGCAAGTTGTGGTGTAAGGCTCTGCTTCTCGCTACAGCGAGGGGTCGGGCTCACCGAGAAGCAGGACCTTTTTTCTTTCTTTTCGATGGTAGCCGGTCGGATACCCCTCCCGACAAAGACTCGTTAGATCCGGGAAGTCTAGTGGTATCTGACAACAAAGAGACAGTAGTGGTCCGCTGTTGAGACAAAGCATTGTGTTTTTTCCCCTTGGGTCGTCGAATTTGAATTTCGACGCAATCGAAGACTAGCTTGGGTCTCGGCTGTGGACCCGTAGAAACTGATGACTGGGGAAAAGAAAGCTCCGTGGTACGTTGTCCGTTCAGTGTATTCAAAGCCGAGGGGGCAAGGAATGAGAGCGGTGAAGAGTCCATCTCAGGTGGGAGCTCAGTCAGGTCACTAAGATTATCCATGTCATCGTCGAAAAGAGATCCAGCTGGAGCAGGTTGCGTGGAGACTCTAGGCGAGCAAGGACCTGAAGGGAAGCAACTGGAATCACCGTGCTGTTTGCGAATGTTCGCATCTCCGGGACTGTAAAGCGCTTGGAGTGTAGCTAGTTCGGACGAGGAAGATCCCGAATCAATGGCGGGCCGCGGGCGGAAATGAGGAATGACGACCGATAAGCGCTGGGGTTGAACTTCATCCACAACTCCCGGAGAAGTAGATGTTCGATGGGAATTGGAACCTCCATTTGCAGCTGGTATTGCGACATCTCTTGTGGGTGGATCATCCAAAGCGTGACCATTTTGTAACTCGTCACCATGAATTACATCAGGCAACCCAATCAACGCTTTCCGGGGGCTATGGTTTATCTGCGCGCGATGTAGTCGACAGAGAAGTGGACTTAGAATCATGACTAACCGGAATCGACGCTGTTTGCGCAAATCGGTCGTACCAACCAGGTTTGGTCACCTCAGGTGCTATGGGCCTGCAGGTTGTAAAGGTCTTGGCCAGGTATGCAAACCTATGTGATGCATTGGGGCGAGCGCCTTTTTGCTCGTCCTCGATGACCCGCTCCAATTGTTCTCGATACTGAGGCGAACCATTGCGATGAAATTGGTGCCAAGTCGCGTCCCCATCGTGATGCTCGGAAAGCGTTATAGCATCCACCGAATGGATAGAATCCATATCCAGATAGTGGGTATAACATTTGGAGATATGGCAAGGTTTGCAGCACACGGCTGCAGTAGCATTCACTGGGTGGGCTGCACGCGCTCGGCAGCTCCTCATTGCCTTGAGAATGTCAACTACCGACTAGTCATTATGCAGGGGGCAAAACACACCTTGGAATCCATCAGTCGTCTTTGGAACAACTTGCAGGCAGCCTCAAATATATTCGCGTCTTGTCCGGAGAGCAATTTACTAGTTTGGATGAGAACGGGCCCACGTATAATGGCATGCAACTTACAGTGGGTGTTCGGACAAATACCCATACATATTGGTGTACTCGTTGTCGATGCGTTGGATTGCCGTGATTGCCCGGTCCCTGATTTCCAGCAGGTCGCTAAAGGGTCGACATTGAACCGGCTCCGGACCCTCACACTGGCATGTCCTGCCTTCCACGTAGCACAATGGACAGAGGACAAGACCGTCGCCAACCAACAGAACATCAGCAGAGGCACCAGAAGAAGACGCGGGAAGACACGAGTCGCATTCAAAGAAACTCTGGAATATATCAGCCCCGCAAAAGTCACAGTGAAGATCGTCAGTGTGGGAGGCTTGTGAGTACGAAACGTGGGGCATCGAGTTGCCGGAATCTGTAAACTCGCTAGCAAGAATGTCATCGAAAAGCAAGATGAGCTGCTTCAGATTCTGTGCCGATGTGGGACAGGAACCAATTTCGGAATGCTCCGGCAAATTTTCCGTGAGGCGGGTGAAATGTTGCAAAGCATGAAATATGTTGGTCTTGACTTTGTAAATTTCTTGCCTGCATACTCTGCGCATGATGGGTCGACAAACGATGATTAGCATGTAGCCGGAGCTCTTACCTGTGGTAAATGGGAAGCTCGTGCCACAAGGCCGCCTGCAGACCAACGAGAGACATGCGTGACCACGACGTTTTGATCGTGATTCCACCCTTGTTGACCACCTGGTGGCAAGACCTCGGAGGAACGAGCACTAAATCGCCCAACTGTTGTTCGGCGATATACACGTCAAAAGGGGCCTTTGCAAGTTCTTCGATGGTGACCACATGGGTTTCTAGGTCAACTTCCTGCCCTAATTTGTGAAAATACGCGGCAACCTGGGGGACCGCGGAAGTCTTTGTCATGAACCAGAATGCTGAGCCAGCGTGCTCTGAAAAGCACATAAGGTTTTGGCCAGTTGATGCACAAAGGTCTTTGTGAAATGGTGTGAATGTGTCCCCTATTCCGGTGTAGCACATGAGAGTCTGGACCTTGGCCTGCAGCGATTGAGACGGGAGAAAGAAAAACAGAGGTTGAGGGCAAACCTTTTCAGGAAGAAGCTCGAGGAGATTGTTTGGTCCGTTGAACAAGAGCTCGTCAGGGAGAGCGCCTGACTGTGTGAGCCACGCTATCCAGTCTGGGGGACATTCGCCATCTTTCCCATAGAGTCGCTCCTGTTCTGTAGGAACAATGGGTTCCTTTTCGGTGCGCATACAAACAGGTTTGGGCTTACCGTTTGCACTCGCATATGCAGGGCTTTCACGTAGCCTTTGTATGAAGTCGTCTAGGGTGATCTTGAAATCGGACCAGTCGTGTACATTTCGGACGGATGGATCTTGGACGGTGTTGAAATCGGGAAAAAGGAGGGAGAAGATGAACGCGACTAACTTTGATCACCATTCTTTCTGAGCCAGTCGAGATTAAACATCGTTTTTGGCCACATTGGATGTCTGTTCCAACCGGTGATAATCAAAGGGTTTCCATCCCGCTCGACGAGTGGGACGACGACGTCGACCTTTGCGTTCGGTGACGAGTAGTGCACGCGCTGTACAGGATAGAAATTGGGTGAGCTGGCGATGATGGACTTTAAGTCCCAGCCGAGCGTTGAAATGAGCGGGCGAGTCGTTTGTCCCTCCATTTTGGAGAGGTAGAAGGTCAAACTAACGCGAACACGTGATCCGCGTCAACGTTGTCGTCGACGATGACCGAACACGATCCAGTCGACGTTGACTTCTGGGATTTCGTCGCGTGTGCAGTCTGCCATCTCCCATTCTCTCCACAAGACAGAGGACCTCCACCCGTGCCGTTCTGGATCACAGAATGTGGCCATGTCTTGTGCAACTCACACCTCAGTCAGTACTTTTCTTACTTTAAGATCTCTACTCACGTCCTCGTACAGACCCAAATCAAACCTGTGCCAAGTGCGGTGACCAGGATATACAACTCATGCCCCTCCAGCGCAATGTATGCACCCTCTCGTCCATATTCATGCCTCCTGCTCGAAATCTGCTAGATCGACCCACCCATGTCAGATTGGTTTCGCTCCTTACCTCATGCAATAGACAGCATGGCAAACGCTGTAAAGGTATGTTTCACCACACTCCCAAAATGGTTCCACTCCCTCTGCTCCCGACCCAGTTTCAGCAAGCGTCCCTCGCTGCGCTAGTGAGACATTATCGAAACCAGTGCTTGCAGCTGTCTTCGACTTGCGACAGACTTCGCAACGAACGCAGGTCGCTCCGAAAGTCAGTATTTGTCCGATAGAGTCCGTACCACAACGCAAACTCCCATCCAGGGAAGTCGAGGTTCAGCGGAGAGAACTTGACATGTACCGCACTAGGGGACCTGCATCCGATCAGCTGTCCACCCACCTGAACCACAATGGCAAGCGGCCCATAGCCGAACTACGAGGGTAAGCTATTATCCCCGCTCGTGTAATTGTACGCGAGGCATATCTGCCCAGTTCAAACAGTAGTGCCAAGACGAACTCGAGCCCAAGATCCATCCGGACACCGGTTGCTCCCTTGCGTCTTACTCTGCAGCCAGGGGAACACCCAAGCTTCACTCGACAGGAATCGTCTGGGCAAGGGCTTGCAAACACGGTTGACAGACCTGGCAGCAGTCGGTTTGCAGAGCACGTCCTCGTCACTCCTCTTTCGTACATCTCTTATCGTTTTTCTAGTCAATTTGCGTATCATGGACAGGACAGCTCTCGAGCGAGACCGACGCGACATCCAGAACAACAACAATCGGCAGCCCTACAACAATCACGATTCACCGCGGGTCATGTTACGATGGCTCCGCCTCCTCCACCGGTTCAGGGAAACCGCTTCCAATCCGACCAGGCACATTTGCAAACCGATGAAAGGATGGAGAACTCGATCTCGCAGACCTTTGAGCCACGCCGAGTTACCAAGATTTCAGAGAGCATGGGACCACCTCCAACTCCTCAGCGTCCCTTCTCTACCGCGCTGCGAACACCGTCGAGAATACCCACGCAAGATGCCACGACCTCGCAGACCAACCGATTCATTCCCACCTCATCCAGAACTTCTACCACGATGACAGTCGCAACCAACGTTGGCAGAGCTTCGGGAGGAAACCGCATGCCTTTTATGCCACCACAAAGTTCAAAGGGGTTTGGTTGATACGTTTGGTGCTGTTAAAATTAATGTATTATTTGGCCCAAAAAGTTGCGGTGTAAGGGCGTAGTAAGCGTGTGAGCGGCCAAGCGAGGGCAGGTCTCTCCTGACAACATAACTGCTGTGCCAAATACTGCGGACAGGTCATTTAAGCCTTGTCGCAGCACCCTCATTCTATCCCCAGAATCATGGCGTACAAGGATCCATATGCCGGGCAGCATGGGCGATATGACTCGCATTACACCGACGCACCTGACTTCAACCCCTACAACAACGCACAACCTCACCAAGCATACGACCAGGGCGGCTATGATTCATATGCAGCACCAGCAGGGTATATGGACGACGCCAACAACGGCCAGTCTACGAACCCTGGCGGACGCAAGATAGAGACCACCCAATATGATCAAGGAGCGTTCGCACGAGGTACCACTGGCAAGTGCGTGGTCTCCCTTTGTAGAACCATTTTCAGAGCAGGGCGCTGAAATGCTGGTGTCCTACAGGCGATTCCCCGATCTGAGACACTGGCGTTACGAACACCATAGAGGTCTGTGGGGCAAGGTATGCACCGCAGCAGCTTCGTCAATGGCGACCGGTGCTCAAGCGCTCAATCCTTCAACAGGGTAGTCGAGTGGCATGCATCGGGCGTTTCTGTTGCTGCACTATCATGATCATTGTATTCTTCATCGTCGGCATCATATTACCCCTTGCACTGGTGAGTGAACTCTGGTTGAGAAATACAACATCACTCACAAGACCCTCATCAAGTGGGCTCGTCCTCCCAACATCGTAATTGGGAGCGTACAGACTGTATCTAACGGAAGCGAGGTAAGTGCATATCACTACCATCGCTTGCATCTAATTAAGCCCCCCTATCTCCATAGATCCAGACTATCACCGATGGTCTTAAGCTCAACCTTCAGATCCCGATCCAGTACGTTCGAGGTTCCAGGTGCATCGTAGCTTCACACTCACTGGAACGATAGAGTCAGCAACCCCAATTACTTTAGTGTCTCACTCTCTTCGATAAAGGCGAATGTATGCGTCTCTTGAGCCAGCCACCTTTGTGTTGCTAATCACCCTCTTAGATTTATTATCCGATCAACAACACGCTTATTGGAGGAGGACAAGAAAATGGCATAACCTTCGACTCGCATTCTAACACAAACTTCACTTTCCCATTCTCGATTGAATACACCACCACCATGCCATCAAGTGCAGCGATCATTGCAGACTTGTTATCAAAGTGTGGCAGTTCAGCGTCGGACATCACTGTGAACTACGATATTACAGTAGGTGGAGTTCCATCTGGCGCGCGGAACCTCGAAAGATCTCATTGCCTTGTCTGCTAGCTTGGTTTGCGTATTGTTTTCTTCACAGTCTCGCCTACGATAAGCAACTCTGCCAGCTTTGTATGCCCTTTAACATCATCTGAGATCGGGGTAAGAGGTTTTTCGAGATAGCACTGCAATTTTCTAATGTCTTTTTTAGACCCTAACGTCTGCGCTGGGAAGTGGACTGTGATTAAACACCATCAGTTTTCGTACGGACTTTTTCTACGACGTCATATATGCATCACACATGGACTACAGAATCACCATATTACTTCTTTGTAGGCAACGCCCACTATAATGTGGCCTTGGATCGATACGTTGTATATACTTAGATCACAGTAATTGTTTTCAGCGATTGAACCGAGTCCGAGTGTTACTTGAACTTGGTCTACTTGGGATGCCACAAGGAGAAACATTTCTACCTCGAATACACTCGGTGTTCTACGCGATATTCAATGTCAAGACCGGCCCAAAAATCGTTTACCAGGTCCCCGAAGGCCTTATAGCACTGGCTGCGCCGGCAACCAGCTTGTCGGTGACTTCCTCGCCAAAGCCGTCCAACGCGACCTTGGTCGAGGGGGAAGAGCACAAGCTATCCCGTCGATCCAGTTCTTCTTTGGTTTCACCGAGCGGCCAGCGTTCAGGCTCTCTACGTCACTTGCCTTCTCCGGGCCAGCACCGTTCCGCCTCGGCGTCCAGCAGAACTCTCTTCAACTTCAACGACATATCAAAATATGTTATTCCCCCAAACCCTCTCTGTGGTCGTCTCGTCATCTGTGCGACGGGAAATTACCGCATCATCGGCCTTCCCGTGTCCCTCGCAGGAAAGTATGAGCGGAATTTCTTCAGGTTCAACCTCTGTTTCGTCTTCGAACGTTCGGCGAACCTGAGCTGCTACGAACCCATCGTTCGGAAAGTCAGTCGAGTCCTGACGGCCTGCGAAGTTTGTCTATTCGGGTCTTTCCCCCCGACGATGCACGCTCAACCAACTTGTCTTTACAGGAAGAATCGATGTTTCTTTCGAACCCCCACACGTCGTTGGCGATGTACCCCATCATCGAGCAGCTGTACGAGGACTTGAATTCGTATTCTGAGACTTCTATTCCGATCGATGAATTCAACTCTATCGAGTTGAAAATCCTTCCGTTCTATCCCAATCCACCGTCGGTCGGGGATTGGCATGTGCCACTGGCACTGATAAACCTGTCGAAGCGAATGGAGGATAACTGGGATCTCACCATGAAAAAGGCAGGCCCGTGATCACCCGACTCGAATGCCACCTCCTCATCGCTTTGCTTTTTAGGTCTGTCCATACATCAATGGCGTAAACCACGTCAGCCGCATTGCTCAGTTGGCAGACTGTGACCTCGAGCTAACTCGTCAGGCTATCTCCCATCTCCTGTAAGTGTCGAGTCTTGCTAGGAGCTATTCGTTTGTAGTATGCTTATCCGTGCAATGAGGTATTACCAAGTCGTCATGACGATTGACATATTTCAATATTCAAACATGTACACGCTGAGAAAGAACGTCCAGTGGCTCGCAGACGAACATCACGTCAGGGACGAGTGTGGTCCCTATGTGACCAAGCCAGGTAATTTGCGAGATCTTGCTTGCATGTTGTGTTTTTTTTTGATCGCAACGCCAGGAAAGCCGGTCCCCGATTGGCCCAAGCTGTTATATCTCTACACTCGGTTGAGACCAGGACGGACCGTGTTCGAATGGATGGAGAGCCATGACGTCCACGAACTGGGCGTCGACGTCCGAAGGTTCACTAGCTTCGGTGTCATAAAGGTGCGGCAGGCCACGAAGCATGCGTCTCGACGCTCGGCTTGACATGCACTCGCTGCTAGGGTTTCCTCCGCAGAGTTCACCGCTACCCGGTTTTGATTCCAGACTCCCCGACGCAACCAAACCGCAGACATCGACAGAGTTTTTCGTTGACCCCTTCTGCTGCTGCTACACAATTTGGAGCGCAGCTCACTCAGGCAGATTCCCATGACCCGCTCAGCCGCATTCGAGGGCGGCTTCCCGATATATCGTTCGCCGTCCCAGTTCACGCTGAAGCGTCCTTTGGATCGTCGACCAGAGAAGCCGGCGTGACCGCAAGCGCGCCTCGAAGGATCAGCGCAGCGGAGAAAGTGTTGGGACAACTACGCTCCAAAACGCTGCAGAGAACTGGCTCAAACATCACCATCGGGCATCCACCGTCTTCGGCTTCCGAATTCCAGGAAGAGGGTAGCACTGCTGGCGAACGATCCGTCGGACGACCGAGAGTCAACTCGGATGGTCGTCGATATTCGATGTATCCACAGTCGGAAGTGTCGAACAGGGATGGTCGCTTGTTGGGGTATGGACCTTCTGTTGGATCCATATCCGCCGGGCGCCCAAGACCATCGCGTTCACCGTCTGTGCCGATGGTCCCGCAAATTCATACATCGTTTTCCCAAGGGTCAGGGCAATCGCTGTACGTGGCGGCGCCACCCCCTGAATTAATTTCTCTACTCGATGGGGAACATCACACGGACGAACTATCAACAAGGTTTGAGGCAGGCTGGCCGTTACTTCAGCAATGGCTTGCTGTGATCGGAGGCGGGCGAGGAGATGGAGATCTCGGCAGAGTGTCCATCATCTATCGTTGAGCGACCAAGAGCTACGGGTTAGAATACGAGCAATGTTTGTATACATTCTAAGCAAGCGTTCGATTGACGTTGATGTAACCAACCCCATAACACGAATAGATGGACTCCTTGCACGATGGATCAGAAGGGCGTGCGGATACTTTTTTGAACGACGTTCCAAAGAAAGTTTTGATGTCCTGGAGAAACTGCATCCTGAAGACAATAATTTAAGTACCTGCTCTCCATTGAGAACCGGAATACTGACGTCCGGGGAGACGCTTCGCTCATTCGACATCGTCCGACGTCCTCGCTACCCAGGACCATCATCAAAAGGACGAGGGTTTGGTGTTTTCGATCAATGCAGCCTCCACGGCGTATTTCAGCCAAGAGGGCGCGACTTGCCAAAAGCGCCACGTCCTCTGGAGTACCTCCGGGTTTAGCGACAGCCTCGGCGCAATGGATAGCAGAGGTCGTGGACTCCGCCAACAGACTCAAGGCGTATCCCGGGGATCTGCACGGCAGTCAATCACTGGAAAGGCAGGCACGCCAAGGACTCACTTTCCGCTCTCATCGCCCTTGTATACGTCGGAGTAGAGATAGATGTCGGGTATGTAACGATTGAGGACCGAGCGACAAGATTCGATCATGCGATTGGAGAACTGAGGGCTGACTCTTACGGCGTGTCTGTATGCGGGACAATTCATGAGCGGCGGTGGTGTGTGCACGGGCCGGGTACGACCTACGCGATGCCTCTTATTCGTTTTATTTTGCCTGGTTCGACAAAGTTGAGCGTCTTCACCTGCTTGACGATCGGGCACAGAAATTGGACCTCGCCACCGCCTTCCGGGGGGGCTCCGCGCTTTTTTATCTGTGGGCTTTTTGCTTCAGTCCAGCCTGCAGAGCTGAATCGACACCGATAAGCGAGCACACACCCTTAGCTCGACACCGTCAGAGATCCCAAAGAGCTGAAGGTGGGGGAGGGTCACCGTCCGGACGAGATCAACCTTGGTAGTTCTCTCAGCCTCATCGAGTTTTTCTTTCTTTCGGATGACGCACAGAAAGGTCCATGTCATCCGTGGTTATCCCTCGCAAGGTGATTTGAAACGGGTTCTTCGAAAATGGCGCGAGCATGATCAAAGGCTCGAGAAAGTATCCCACTGCACGCGAGAGAGGGCATTCGTGGGTCACCGATCCGCCAGAGATGATTCCCGGTTTGAATAGGACGGTAGTACCTAGCGCGATTTTGTCAAATGGATGCACCTCGGAGATGAGTCTGCACTCGTACCAGTAACGGAGATGTCGACGACGGTGCCATTTGTCGCTTTTTCCAACAAGTGAAGCAGGCTTATTTCGTAGTCTAAAATGTCCGGTCTAGTGACGACAATACATATAGCAAGAATGCAGAACAAACCTTGTAAACCGGGATTCTTGTCATTGGACCTGATCTTGTCTATTCTGACTGGTTTTCCGCTGAGAATTGATAGCACCAAGCGTTGTCGTAGGTACTGAGGCCCACTGAAGCTAATTACCTGGCCGGTCTGAGCCATCCTGGTATGCTTACATAACCAATAACATACTGACTAGATTCATCCATTTACTTCTAGACGTTCCTTAGACTTTGTTCATTGATGACGACCGACTCGCTGCATGTCAACGGATCGCCGACCTCGAGCGACTGGCAGGATCGCTATCTCCACATCGACCAAATCTTAGACCAACCTGGTCCCCGCACAGATCCATCATTCCTGGCTGGCGATGAGGTATGGCATCCGCGTGCAGGAAGAGCCAGTCAACGGCTCACCTTCTCTTAGGTCAAAGATTTTCTTAGAAACAAGTGCAAAATCCTGGTCATCGGCGCCGGCGGGTTGGGTTGCGAAATTCTGGCCAACCTTGCGCTGACTGGGTTCAAGGACATTCACGTCATTGACATGGACACCATCGATATCAGCAATCTCAATCGCCAGTTTCTATTCAGGTGCGTGTATGCTCTGGTGTTTTATAACGACGGCACGTGCTCAGCACGACGAGCAGACAGGCAGACATTGGCAGACCGAAAGCTATCGTGGCGGCTGAATATGTGATGAAGCGGGTGTCGGGGGTAAAGGTCACTCCGTGAGTACGCGTCTCCTAAGATGACGACTCCCGCTGCATATACGACGCAGTTATTTTGGAAAGATTCAAGACAAAGACGACGACTATTACATGCAATTCAATCTCGTCATTTGTGGCCTCGACTCTGTGGAGGCGCGTCGGTGGATCAACGCAACGCTCGTCAATTTGGTCGACACGGAGAACCCAGAGAGTTTGAAACCTCTCATTGATGGCGGCACAGAAGGTCAGCGGTAATGGACTTGTCAAGTTGTCGGTCTTTAACTTGAATCCACAGGCTTCAAGGGCCAGGCCCGCGTCATTCTTCCTACCGTGTCGTCCTGTTACGAATGTTCCCTTGAAATGCTCAACAAACAAACGGTGTTCCCTATCTGCACCATCGCCAATACACCGCGTCTTCCGGAGCATTGCATCGAATGGGCATCCGTACTCGAGTGGCCCAGAGTACATGGGGGTCTGTTTTGTTTTGTAACCTTTTCCCCTTGTCTGACATTTTTTATTAGAGAAGAAGCTCGACACGGATGATCCGGAGCATATCGGCTGGTTGTACACTGTCGCATCCGCACGAGCCGAGGAATTCAAAATCGAAGGAGTGACCTGGTCGCTCACTCAAGGTGTTGTCAAGAACGTGATACCTGCCATAGCCTCAACAAACGCTATCATTGCTGGTACG
>JBBPOL010000228.1:0-16927 GCA_038091435.1 Leccinum variabile | reverse complement strand
CGACAAGGCTGCCCGATGCCATACGCTGAGGTCCACTCCAGCGCCAGAATCTCCCATCGATGAGTCTACTAAAACCGTGTCAAACCCGTCAAAGCCCGCAGTATTGCCGGTCGTCGAAATGTACAGGTTCTGTTGAGTCGACATCGCACGTCAGAAGATAATTCGAGCAATGAGTCGTCGAGGGAGTGATCGATCGAGGATGATCGTGATCAGGTTAGAATTCCCACCATTTGCCGCCTTACTCGGAGGCCGAATCCGAAATTCCGATTCCGAACCAAACTAGTTGTTCGAGTCGGCGGTTCCTTGAATTCGTCCACTCCACTCCAGCACCGTGACCGACCACAGTCTCTCGTCGACGTCTGCTCAAACCGTGTCAAACCCGTCAAGTCAAAGGATGATAGGCAACGGCGACTTCGCAATAATCGTTTAGGACGGACAAGAGAGTCTCTATGGTACGACAAGATTTGTGGATGCTCAAGTTCTGCCGTTCGACCCATCCCCTTCGACCAACCCTCTGCTGCCTCTCAGCCTGAGCGGCCATCCCTCAAACACAGGTTCGTTTAATTTCTTCTCCGCGTCCCACCATCTATGATATCTCCGTGCTCGTTCATTAATTGTCGTTATCCGTTCTAACACATTGACCCCCCAGGGACCTCGTTCTAACTCTCCAACCTCAAAGCTCCATGTCTCCATATCCAAACCTTCTCAATTTTGAGCTCGAGAACGGAGAACTCCCCGCAACACATCGCTCGTGCTGAAGAGTTGCTGATCGAGGCAGTGAAGCTTCGTTTATCACTCCTTTGAGTCAGACTGAAAAGATGCTCACGTGTATCTATTCGGACATATTCAACCCTGGACACCGCGAACGTGTCTGCCTCGCACAATTTCTTTGGGCTGAGTGGTACTTCTATTGACATCATTCGTCTCAAGAGAGAAGCTGAAATTGCATTCGCCATCACCGATATTCCGACCATCCAGATACTCAAGCTTCCTGCGGTCTCGACTCGAGTTTAGCCAACTACATCATCGACGCATTGAAGAGGGCATTGGCGCTGAAGACTGATCCTATTCTCAACTTGACCGGTAACAAGACTCCGACCTTCAACTTGAACGTTCCAAGATGAAGTCCTCATATTTGTGAACCTCGCCAAGTACTTTCACAACGAACGGCCTTTCTATGTATTTCGTGCTCGCGGTTTCGCATTGGGTCAGCCATTCTTCACATCCATGGACGAGATGGTCTCCTCGTATCTGTTAAACGGACTCGGCCTCAAGGGCCTTATGCCATTTCAGGCTATTCCTACAGTGAAGTGGTTGCTTTCGAGGTCGCGAAGCGCCTAGAGTCTATAGGAAACGAGGTCAAATTCGTTGGTGTCTTCTTAACTTCCTTCTTTGTATCAGCCATCGCATGTATGAAATTGACTGGACGGAGGGCATGCTGAAATTTGTCCTACATGTCCGAGCATGACGCGAGTGCGCTGGCGCCCTCGTTGCGCCGTCTGTCTCGCATGGCATCGTCGACATTCCCTCCTCGGGTTGATGGCAGATCTTCTCGGGTATTTCGCATGAGAGGTGGGGTTTCTATTGAGAAGTAGAAGGCTTGAGACGACGCCGATACTTCAAACCGGCTGTGGAAGCAGTTGACAAGCAATGTGGAGGCGTCGCAAACCAGATCAAGGTTTTCATGGGCAGAGAATTGGCTTGGCAAAAGGATCGCTCTCGCCGGGTGGGTTTTTGGCAGGTTCCACGATCAAGTCAAAGGACAAGGTTATATGCACACGCACGCTCGGACGCGGAACACAAGAAAACAGACCTCATCTCCATCAATTGGCAAACCTAGCAAAAGACAGTGCATGTCATGATGTTCACGTCGTACCCCTCCTCCAGCATATCGCAGCGCAAAATTCAGCCTGGGCGTCCTCCATGCAGGCTGTGTATCTTCCCTTTGGTGGTACGCGTCCACAAGCGCCTCATATGCGACGTTTACGACAGTGTTCTGTTCCTCGGCGCCGAGTAGTGGCGTCCACCAGGACCGCCGCACCCCTTTCAAAGTCAAAGGCATGGCGACGTATGCACAGGAACGCCGTACTCGCTACGCCATCCCCCGGGCCGGATCCTCACCAAGCTTCGTATCCACTTCGCCGTGGACGATCTCCATACCCCTTTGCGACCTGTGCGGGCATCAGGCATTCCGGATATCGTACGGCTTTGAGCCAGTGCGATCCCTCCGCGCTGCAGGCCGTAGCTCTCCACGACCTCCACCTCCTATGTTCGTCATTTTTTGCTCTCCCCGCACGCTCTTTGTTCATCCCAGTACTCTCCCAACGCATTCCCCTTCACCAATACCCTATGCTTGCACTCGCCAACTTCTCCAAACCACACGACCCTCAATCATCTCATAGTGGCGTTGCCACCGCGGCAACAACCTCTCGGCTAGCTATCCTCTCCAGCACCCATTCCCGTTTCGTCCTTTTGTTGTAATCCCTCGTCCATGATAGCTTACCCCTCCCTATACCCCTCGACTACGATCTCTCTCGCCAGCCCTCTCATTTTCCTTCCATCACTGGCTCTCCGCCTCGTGCCCTCCGCGAGCTCACTTTCCCAGCACCACTCTCGTGTCTATCCGAGGCTTCCGATGCCATCGCTTCTGATGCCAGCACTCATAGTTCGGGGACCCGGCGTCCGTCTAGTGCTCCACGCTCGCGCACAAGCTCAAACAACCTTCGGGCGGATACCACTGCGCAACCACAGATCAAACCACGCAAGAGGAAAATCTTCTCTTTATGGCTCTTCTCGGCCCCCCGCCGCCCCCCACGGAACGTTCATTCAGGTACTACGAGGCTGCCTAGAGGCGCTCGCCGTTGTCCGACACCACTACCTATCCCTCCCTTTGCCGACTCTCGGCCCACAGGAGGACTTCTCTCGCCCCTTTATCAGGACACACGAATGCACATCCTCTGCCGAGATGTCCTCTGGCCTCCTCGGTAAGCGGCAGCTCATCTCCGACTTCCCACTCTCTCCGAAAAAGCTCCCGAATTCCCAGCTCTCCCTACGATCTCTCTTATGCAATCTCAAGGACTCGTGCTCCGCATCTTCGTCCCTTGTAATCCCCCTCTCTCGATGCCATAGCCGCTCGTGAAACAACGCTGGAGGACTCTGGCAGTACCGGTGACGTCGTCTGTAATCTGGGTTACGTTCCTTCCACACAATCTCACCTTGACTTACCTCCCGAGGAACGGCTCACATCTCGGAACACATGACTACTCTTCGATGGTAATTCTGTTACTCCTTTTGCTCCTCCAGCTCCACCACTGCTCGCAGACCCCCTCAGCCTCCCCTCGCACACTTTCTTGAGGATTTTGGAAAACTCGTGGTTCTACACATATACGGCTGCTACTGAAGAATGGAGCAATACTTCACCCGCATTTAATATGAGATTATGAAAAGGTGCATGGTGATGTGAAGAAACACTTTACTGTTCCAGGCGCCAGATACGGGCATATAGTATTTGACCCGATGTCACGGTGGCGCTTGTCGCCTCGCTAGCGTCTAGACGACCTTCGACTCACGCCGCACAAGTTTGGCCACTCGTAGAGTGTGCGAAGGGGTATGAGTCAGGCGGTTCGGTTCGTTCGTTCTCGAACACCTTTCGTTTATATTTCTGTCAATCATGGTTCATGATTTCCGTTGCAGCCGTCATGTACTACGTGTTTCATGCAGTTCCATTTCGTGGATCCCAGCAAAATTGGTTGGACAGTCTGGGGTTAGTCGCGCCGTGGAGAGCCGGGTGTACCCGACCAAGATTACCTCGGTCTGTTGGACACAGACACGCTCCTGGGTTCCAGAAGATATTCAGGAGTCGTCTCGAAGCTCGTGGTATTTTATTTGCGTGTTTTGATGAACTACTACGAGCATGCTAGTCACTGTAAGGGTGCTAGTGCGTGAGAATTGATTATGGCAGCGTATGACTTTGAACGCGTGATGTGACTCGGTGAAGGACTCGGAGAAGTCTGGCACTCGAACGTAGAAATAGAGTCGCAGACATTGTACTGGCCTTGCATGCACAGCAAAGTAAGTTTACTATTCTTTGAATGACTGGAGGTTCATGGGATTTTATTATACAGAGGATGAACAATCGCGAGTCTCTAGAAAGTTATCCACTGAGAACTGCGCGACCCAGCTGCTGTATCCAACGAGGAGAATGAGAGCCTCAATAAACACGCCAACTCCGAAGCAGGAGAAATATAGGAGCATTCTCGTGGAAGCTGCTGCCAGTGATGAGGTCGTCCGACAGAAGTGGAGCCAATGGGAAAGACTCATATCGCAGCTGGCGTTGAACAAGGTAGAGGCATACTACCTGAATCGTTGAATCGCACTCATGAATAGTCCAGGATGAGCTGGAAAATCTGGTGCCCTCTTCCACTATATCGACGGTCGAAAAGGCGCAAGTCGCGGGCAACCAAAATCAAGTCCACGCCCGCGCTCTACGAGCCCTCCTGGAATCTCTCGACGACGTCCGTCACAACCGCGGCGAGCTCGTTCGCGCCGAGCACAAGAGCTTGAGTGTGTTATGGCCGCTTTTTTCCCTTCGTCTTATTCAAGCGAACTATAGTAGACCGTTGGGACTGTCAAAATCGCCTGTCTCGACGAAACGCTCCAGGAACTCCACAACGTGTTTTCAATTTCCACCTCTCAAACCGCAGTCAATCATTTGAAGGAGAAGATCAAGTCAACACGTATCTCATTCCACCGTTACACTACAGTGGCGGTCACGGTTGCGCTGTGATGCGAGCGCTCGAACACCAACGACACGACTCCGTTGTCCCTACGCGCACACACCACACTTACCCCACCCCGACAAAGCTCCCTCAATGACGTACGCTAACGCCTACTCCAGACGCTGGCCTTGACTCGGAACAACACCTCTTCCATAGACACATCCGCCGTCTGCTGAAAATGTGTCAAACCCGTCAAGCTCAAGGATGAGGACATCGAACAGAAGCGGGAGAGTACGAAGGGAATGGCGAACACTCTGGACAAGGTGAGCGTTTTGCACGCAACGAATTTAAATCGGACGTCCGGATGTAGACGGGAAGTGTGCTCATTAAGCTCACCAAGCCAGATGGACGGACTCAGCTGGGAAAAGCCATGCTACATGAGCCGTGACCATGCGTGGTGAGTACGACGCGACAGACCGTAATGCGATCCTGATAGATTGATAGACCGTTTGAAAGGATTGTAGAGGTTCATCGAGTAACGACCGGGAGTACCTTTGACGTTCGTTCAGCCGAAGACGACGGTTATATCCTGTTTCAGATCCCGGCTGGCTGGAAACTGGGGCATTGTAGATGTGCAAGACCCGCCTAACATATTGGCAGCTGCTCCTTATTCGCTCACCGATGGCACTCGACGCGTCGCCATCCGAGGCGAGTCCACGGGGGGCTTCACGATCTTGACGTCGGTCTCGGTGGCGCCCGACCCCGGATTCTTCAAAGCCGCCACCTTGTCCTGGTCTCGTCCATACAATTCACGCACAGATACTACGAGCTGAGGTACATAAATAACTTGTTGGGTGGGAAGTATGTAACCATTTGCAGACAGATACAAATGTACTTGCCGTGGAGGATGTGGAGGTGCAGCGGCACCCGGCGGGCCCCCACCGTGGATGGACTCCATTATACGACATGCAACTTCACAGCTCGAGTGCATCTGGGCGGCCAACACACGGACACACTGCCCTCGCTAACATCATCGGTGCACGGGAAAGGGTGAGGCCCCTGTGAAGGGACATCGACCGTAGTGGTGCAGACCTACGAGCATAAACACAATGATGCATCCCCAGTTCAAGTATTGAAAATATGTGCTCATCATTAGAGATCATAACCACATTCAACATCCATGATGATCCACTCTGCAGACCAATGACATTTTGTCTTGAACTTCGAAGCAAACCGTGACGGAGACATTTGAGATTTCTTCCGAAGCACCTCGTCTTGCATCTCACACGGCCCATAACAGCACACTTCGGCTGTAGGATAAGTACAATTTATCAGTAACCTTTTTAAGCCCATGGCCTTGTCACGGTGTACTGTGGCTGCCGTATCGCGGCGTCGGCACCGGCGCCCGAGTCGTCATTTTCCCAGATGTCATACTTCAAAGTGCAGTGCGTCATCGGATTCGGAGAATTCCGTGCGAGCTATGTTTCATATAAGATCACGGGCTTCAAGTCACACGCCTCCCTCAGCTCGCAAACACCTGTACATATCCGAGTCGTTATTAATGAATACTCCTGTTCACACTCCCTCCGAACAAACCTGGGCTATCCCACCTGTTACATATATTTCTATCAGCCCAGGTCTACCCAACAAGTGTCCAGGTGACAACGCCGACATTCACTATCATAATGATGCGTCACCCACCCTCTTATCCCCCCTTCGTTCTCCAATCACCCCACCTTCTCCAATCACCTCACCTTCTCCACCCTCCACCTCCTCCTCGTTGGATAATGAAGAACTTCTGGGCTTGAATGACAAGGTAATTCTTAGTTGAAAGCTCGTTCACGACCGCCTGCTTACTCAACGTTGGGACTCCCGAACTAGCCATCGTCATATCTGGACCATCTGGACCACCACGTTAATATTTGGTGTTTGGCTATGAAGCAAAAGAAAATAGCCTTGGAGACATTGTTGGCGGCTCAGAAGACGCTGGAGAAGCTTCGTGGAATGTTTGGGCAACACCTTTCCACGGAGACTATAGAGGATGCTCATGCTCGATTCTTATCTGGAATCGAACCCAATGCTTCTCCTGAAGCGCACTATCTGTTGACAATCGGTCATATGAATATTCGTCCACTCTTTTCGTCTCCCTCGGGATCCCCCCGCCAGTATATATCACACTCGCCTGCCATGCATGCGAGGAACCTCAGCTCTTTCCACGCTATGGCTCAGAATGGTTGCAAGACGTGCGTCGTCTAATTTCGTTTCGTCCAATAAGCAGTTTGACGAACTCAATTCCAATGAATATTAGATTCTGACCGATGTAAATGGTGGTCGATGTATGATATTGATTATGTTTGTCCCGAAGTTCTTGCAGTCCTCTGTATGAAAATATCAATCTATTTTCAACTTCAGTATACATAAGTAGCGGTAACTGTCAGGAATGACGGTCTCAGGATTCCTGGAGTCGGATTCATCTAGTACCTGACTGAGGGTCAATGTCGCTACAACTCGACCATCCCTTACAAATTAATATCATAGTGCCTGTCCAGTACTATCGTAGCGTTGACATGTCCTACAGGCATGTCGAGAAGCGCCAAAAGGACTAGCAAGCGAATTCAAACTTGCTGGTGTGTCGCCCAGAAACGGTCCCAATACTAGCACAGTCTTCATCACTTGGATTTCTTGTACGAGAGTAGCTAACGTCTCACGCATCAATTTTGTTGGCGTATCCAGATCCAAGCTGGCGGGAGGGTCGTCATCGGAGCGAGGATCGCAGTCATCGGAGCAAAGACGTTTTCGCCTTGGGGTATGCTGTCCTGAATCTTGACCTGTCAGTAAATTTTATAAGGTACTACTAGTAGGGTAGCGGGTAACTCACGGGGACCAAGTTCATCGAGGAGCCCATTGCGCTTCCGTGAAAGGCCTCCTTGACCAGGCGAAGAGGAGGCTGCCAACGACGAGTCAAATATTTGTCAGATAACACAGCGGCATACTTGATGGTAACATACCTCTAAGCCAGTGTCTGTCCGAGGAAGACACCATGGAACTGCAGGAATACAACCAGCGGGAGACATGGCGAGCTTTTTAAACGAATGGCTTGAACCGATTTGAATGGGTACAAGTGACTTGAAGATCGGCGGCGCTTGTCCCCTCATCGATAGATATTTCCCATGCACCAAACACTGACCGTCATGGTGCCGCTAGGATACTATACATGACGTCGGTAACGTTACGACCCGCTTGGCATAAATGATGAGGTGCCAATCGGTGGGCGTTGAGCCGACGTTTTTCGCACGCTGAAACGGTGGCGAGGTGCGTCATTGTTTACCGTTTACCGAGAAATCAGTGGTGGGAAAATTGGTAAGCGAAGACGTTGGCGCGCTCACTGGGCGCAAAGTTTTTCCCACCAGTTACAGAGCCATGATGCCATCGTCATCGTGCAGCATGTCACTTCACTCGACGGACTTGTAACCTGATTATTCGCTCATCTGGCCTCACGATCCGGGTATAAAGGTTCGTTGAACTACGACATCACAGGTAGGCTTCTCCCCACGAGATCTAAGACCCGGCTTCATGTCACCCCCGTCCTCCAGCGCCAGCGCCGATGCCAGTGGTAACGATCAGCCCGCGTCCGGAAGGAAGCGTGTATGCTCTAACGCCTTACAACTCGGCCCGAGGAAGAAACCGTAAGTTCTCCTCGAAGCCAATCAACTATAACTTACCATTAGGTTTGCGTACCAGGACTACCCAAGACCCGCTGGTCCACCACGGTCGCCACTTCGGGAGGGCTGTCCATGCGTTTTGCAACGTGCAAACGCTCATCACAAATGGGCTTCAGGTTATGTCCGACGACATCACCGAAGAGTCATTGACGGCTGTGTACGTATCTCATTCGCGCTCGCTGCTAGATTTCATCTAACTCTTCATATAGTGAAAGGAAAGAACAAACGGTCTTCCGTGAATTGCTTCGAGTCATACCGGGCTTAGAACGTCGGCTGATGGAGTCGTCAGAAGAGGAAGTCGTTGCGATCGCGGACCTGGTGCGTTATTTTTCTATACGAAGTGACCTCCGTCGAATCGATTTTAGATCCAGAAAGGTGCCAACGGCGCCAGGGCCGATGACACAAAGGGCATGAAAGGCCCCATTATTGACTGGATCACTCCGAAAGGCCAGTCGCTGACCCCTCACATCCCCCGCAACGTCAAATCTGGTCGAGGCTTCCACCACGATCGTACCGGAGCGCTCTTGTGTCCGGCTGGTTTGGATTGGAATAATACTGAGTAAGTCCTCTCGTGTAGCTGCATGTTTCTGAATCTTTGACGTGAATGTGATGTGCAGGATACGTACTAAGCTCTCGACGGGCGAATTGCAAGTGGCCGGGGACCAGTGGTCTATATTCCTGTATGCTAACTATATGTATGACTCTGATGACCCATGGAATGGGCTCCTACGTAGTGGTCTCCTCGTATCAGTGAGTGCTGATCTCTAATAGTGATGTAGTTCGTGTACTGACATTCGGAATAAAAGGCTTTTAAGCATATTTTCACGTCGCCCAGTTCCGTTGACCAAGAACCCAAGGCCACGCGATCCGGAAATGCACGGATCCACGGCATGCGTACCGTTAGCAGGGCCTCTCTTGCTTATGTTGCCACACAAGTAAGTACTGTGTTTGCTGTCTGCATGTCATACTAATGCGTGATAGGCTCGTTTTGCACTGACTTCGGCTCAGGTTTTCTCTCGAACTGATCTTGTTACAGACTCTGAGAGGTTCTATAACAGCATTGTGGAACTGCTTGATGACCCCCAGGAAAGAGAGGAGGTTGACCAATTGATGACTTGGTGGAATCGGTAAGCGCTGCTTTAGTCATTAATTTGATCATTAACCCATATGGCCTGTAGCCAGATCTTCCCACTCTATGCTGAGATTCAACAACTCCCTGCCAAGAACAGTGCTCTTGCCAGGATTCGACAGAAGCGTGCCGAGCAAATTGAGAGGGGTGTGATAGCTACTGGTAGTAATGACTGATATGTTTGTCATGTTTTGGACATTTAATGCATCGCAGATTTGTTGCTATGGTTGACAACATATCATGAGTGAATATGTCAGTCGAGATAATTCTGTTGTTGTTGCTTGCTGTTTAGTATTGCAGTGGTTGATCATATATGATAGAAGATGGCCTCGTAGTAGGATCTTTCAATCAATTGCATGCTGTTGGCAATGTATCAAATATCAAATAATGATACAAATCATACTATGTGAAATTCTGATTGCACTGCTCAAGACCATCAGCCAGAAAGCTTGTGTTAATTATTGTCAATATGATAGTATGGATCATATTTAGTATCATTAAAATACCTTCACATAATTGACAATCAGATCCACTATGTTTTCTTGATAAACATGGTCAAATATACCAGTATTGACATGATTATCTTTGAATTCTATTGTACAAACATGGCCATAGTTATTTCCATGATAGTGATGATCTCCAATATAAAGTATACTATTAAGACAACTCAGTTCTCCTTATGGCAGTATAGATATAAGAAGGAGAATAGGAAGATGTGATCAATACCATCATCCTTTACACTGGAGACACATATGACTATCTTTGTAATTATAATAGTGGTGATCTGATATGTCATGTATATCATGGTGAATTTTATGGGCTACTGTATCTATGATATGGACATGAACACAGTTCTATTTATGACAATGTAGATCTTAGAATGAGGATGGATGGATATATGATCAAGGTCATAATTCTTTACACTGGATACACATATGACTATCTTTGTAATTATAATAGTGGTGATCTAATATGTCATGTATATCATGGTGAATTTTATGGGCTACTGTATCTATGATATGGACATGAACACAGTTCTATTTATGACAATGTGGATCTTAGAATGAGGATGGATGGATATATGATCAAGGTCATAATTCTTTACACTGGAGACACATATGACTATCTTTGTAATTATAATAGTGGTGATCTAATATGTCATGTATATCATGGTGAATTTTATGGGCTACTGTATCTATGATATGGACATGAACACAGTTCTATTTATGACAATGTAGATCTTAGAATGAGGATGGATGGATATATGATCAAGGACATCAATTCTGCATGGCAGACCACTTGTGTTATTATGACAACAAATTCCCAGAGTACTCGTTATGATATCTGGGATCAGATATGTTATTCTTAATTGAGTGATCAATCATTTCATTATAGATCTAGATCATCTGCCCTATAATTCAGAAAATATTGATCATATATATATTTTATGCTAGCATCAATCACATTGCTATCATATTAAAAGGTTGGATCAAGACAATAGTTATAAGAGAACAGATAAATAACCAAAGACTTCTGATGAATCATCTTGTTTGTCAACCCTCACATGCAGTATCTGGCATGATCAAAGTGTATATCAGAGTTACAATTTTGGATGTAGTTGACAAGCATGCTAATGTTATATAAAAGTTGAGCTAACTTCCATCGATTTCCTGATGAGTACTAGGCCGTCGGCGAGGCTCATATATTATTATGTCAAATGCCGTACGTTTCGTTAAGCGCTAAGCCTTGGGTCAGTGAGTCAGTTTAGTATAATATCCTTGTCCACGTAAGCCCGTCGGGAACTTCCGGAGGGTGAACGTCTCGGGGACTCTGGCTGCCTCCGCCTTCGGGTAATAGTTTTGCAGTTAGTATCAATAATACTATCTTAGTATAATAATAAACGCCGCGGCACTGCATGTATTCAATCACATTGACGCCGTTCAACTTCGTGCCAACTAAGAATGTAGTCCTACTTACATCAAGTTACATGAAGTGAGGACAAACATTGTTGGAGGCTGAGAGACGTCGACATTTATCATTATTATTATGTAGTTCTCATCGGACACCGGCCAAAGTTGCTAGTCACCCACTCCTCAGATTATGCACGCCGCCGAGTACTGCCGCCAAAGTGGACAGAACTTGCCAAGAAGCATCTCACGAGTGACTATTTTATGACTAGTCACTCAGTCACTCAGGGTCTTTACGATTGTTTTACGATACTTTCTTCTGGGACTATGCCAAACGGAGCTGCGTGCCTGGGCAGCCTCGACTCCAGCCTGGCAGTACTTATCAATGATATATGTATCAATGTCATTATGAATCACGCCGCGTGCATAATCTGAGCAGTGAGGTGTCCGATGTTGAACTACATAATAGTAATATGGATAAATGTCGACGTCTCTCAGTCTAACAATGTTTGTCCTCTGGCACGAAGCTGAACGGTGTGATTGAATACATGCACGCCGAGTACATACTGCTGCCAAAGTGGACTTAGTGCCAAGAAGCATCTCACGAGTGTGACTATTTTGTGACTAGTCACTCAGTCACTCAGGGTCTTTACGATTGTTTTACGATACTTTCTTCTGGGACTATGCCAAACGGAGGCGCAGTTCCTGGGCACTGGGTAGCCTCTGACTGAGTCACTGACCGGCTCAGCCGCTCTGTCAATGATATCCAGATTCGGGCGGTGAGTTGGACAAGTTCTCCGCGGTACAAATTGACATCATGCCGCTAAGTATCCGACCGCGTGTCTGGGCTAGCTTTTCGGCACAGTCTCGGATCCGGATTCCGACGACGCATCGTGATTGTATGTAGCACGCTGCAATCCGAAACTGCATGAATCACTGAATGTAATATCGGTAAGAAATAGGCGAGAGTGTTCGTGACTCACTTAGTAGGAGTTCACCGCCTCCGGCCCGGGTATTGCTGAGTTTTATGTCCAAGTTGGGTACTAAGTACTACTGTCGGTGCGAGACTCATTACTTCAACCGAGTCGGAGTCGGACACGTTTGAGTTCTTCACTTTTTCCTCGATGCCAGCCAACAAAGCACGCTGTCCCCAGTGCGGGAAGATGTTTGACACCGAAGTTCAAGTTCAGAGGCACCTGAACCAACCACGAACCAAGTGTCACCGTTGTCCTACCACTTTTGTCGACCCAGCGGACCTTCTTAAGCACTTTGCTCCTGATCATCCCAATCCTAGTACCCCTGGCACACGATCCCACTTACAATTCCAACAAAGACTTTATACTCCTCACAGTGACGGGACAAGCCCGGAGCGGGATTCACGAGACATCACTATGGAAAACACTCAACCTGAGGCCGGGCAGAATCATACTCCAATCATTGACTATTTCCCAGACGCTGCTAGGGTTGTGGATAAGAGTGGTACCAAGTTCATGGACGTCTTCGATCAAGATATGTTCTCAGAAATGCGGGACTTTGATAATCTCTATTATCCATTCGCCGATCGTTCTGAATGGGAAGTAGCAGAGTTTCTGCTCACGTCTGAGCTCAGTATGGCTGCCATCGATCGTTTTCTATCTTTAACGTTGGTGAGTTATCCTTTAATCAGTTGGCTTGCGAAGTTTTATTGATTCAGCGTCATTTTAGGTCAAACAACTCCAACTCTCGTTCAATAGCGCATCAAAGCTCCGTGGACTCTCGGAAATACTGCCCAAAGTCCCTCCGTGGAAGTGCCGTCGCATCGAGACCTCGCATGCCACGAAAACGGTGGCGAGGCTTTTCTACAGGGACACTCTAGAGTGTTTACAAACGCTTCTCCATAATCCGTTGCTCACAGATGCGATCGATTTTGTCCCGTACCGTGTCTTCACCACCGCTCAACGACTAGTTAGAATATATACCGAGTGGATGTCCTGCAATGTCGCTTGGGAAATGCAGGTAAGTATACCTACACCGAATGCAATGGAGTCGAAATCTTACTAGTTCTGGGCAGAACGCACTTCCGCCAGGCAAAGGAGGAACTGTACTAGGTGTTATTCTATCATCCGACAAAACAAATGTAACCAATCAGTCCGGCGGCAAAGTTTCCCATCCTCTCCTCATGTCCTTAGCGAATATTCATTCTGAAGTCCGACAGAAAGCTTCACTGAACGCATTTATCCCAGTGGCGTTTCTTCCCGTCGTGGAATTCATTCACAATGATCAACGGATGAAGGGACTCCTTTCGGATCGTCTGTACCACGAAGCCCTCGATATTATAGTCGCGCCACTCAAAATGGCGGCTTCCATTGGTGTCATGCTGTCGGACCCGCTTGGCAACAATCGGTACTGTTATACCGCCCTTGCCGGCTGTATCGTCGACACACCTGAGGCCCGTCTAATTGCATGCGTCCGAGGAATGACTTCGGCAATTACCCTTGCCGACTACACTCAATTCGGTGATTCATTCCCCCATGACCTTCGCACCGCAGATATTACCCTCGATCAGATCAATTCCCTTGATGTCGACCCCGATAATTTGCAAGCTTACTTCCAGGCCTGTGCAGAATACCGCCTCAATGGTGTCTCGTCTCCTTTCTGGAGAGACTGGCCCCTTTCCAATCCTGCCTACTTCATGCCGCCCGAAGTCCTGCATGTCTTCCACCGGTTTTATTACGACCACGATATGCGGTGGTGCATCCATGCCGTCGGCGCTAAAGAGATCGACTACCGCTTTTCCATCCTCCAGCCTGTCACTGGTCATCAACACTTCGCCTCCGGGATCACGAAGCTGAAACAGGTGACGGGAAGAACTTTTCGCGACCTCCAACGGTACATGATTGCCGTTATCGCAGAGGCTGCACCAGAGGGAGTCGTCCGAGCGGTCCGTTCTTTGTTAGAGTTTCGATACCTCTCACAATCACCAGTCATCAATGACGAGGAATGTCATAAAATATCGGCTGCTCTTCAAGACTTTCACAACCACAAACAGAGCATTATAGATGCTGGTGCACGCCGGGGGGAGAAAGGTAACATAATCAAACACTGGAACATACCAAAGCTTGAAGTCATGCAGAACGTCATTCGCACCATTCCGTTGCTTGGACCCCCCATTCATTGGACTGCAGATACAACTGAACGCGCCCACATCGACGTCGTCAAGATTCCAGCGAGTACCACGAACAATCTGGATTTCGAGTCGCAAATCTGTCGATATCTTGATCGACAAGACAAATGCCGCACCTTCTCCCTTGCACTAAGTATCCGAGAAAAGGAAGGCGACGACAATGAGCCGGGATCGGCTCGAATGTACATGGACCTGGATTATGATGATACTAGTCACCAGTTGGACTCGGATTCTCGGACACGAATGGAGTTGGACAGAGACGTGGACGGTGCAGACCCGGAGGCTGCTGATGTGGGCAGGCAATTATCTGATGCGGGGCCTCCTGGCATCTCCCCTCGTCCTTTGGTCGATTACTTCTCCCGTTCTATCGAACCCTGCAGAGCCATTCCTCCCCGGACATTCGTCTCCGGGCCGGTAGCTTTCCACCTTGGATCTGAACCGGTACTACGCAGGATGGAAATAGACGCTGTCGCAGACAAATACAAACTACCAGACCTCCGTGCCGCGCTTGTTCACTACATTTACCGCAAGCAGGATGGACGACCCCTTCAAGTCGGAGGCAGAAGACAATATCCCTCTGACGATCCTTTACCATTCCGGCAGCTGCAAATTTGGCACAAATTCCGTGTGCAACAAAGGGCATATCACGATCCAACCAGTCTCCTCCCCGCTCAATCGTTAGTTGCCTCGCCACCGTCTCCAGCGACTGGGTGGCCGAAGGGACGGTATGACACAGTATTCGTCAACATCGACGACGATGCAGTGTGGCCCTCCAGTGGCCTCAAAGGTACGTCCGCTCACTCATCACACGGCGTTCAAAAAAAATAAATAGGGAATACTGACAGGTCACATTGTGTGCGAGGTACAGCTGATTTTCCGACCTGTTCCTCCCAGAGGTCTGGAGGGTGCCTGGTGGAGCAACCAGTTTCTTGTCTATGTCGCTCGACTTGACATCGTCCCAATACGTAACAAAGACTTTGACGAAGTTACAGGGATGCATGTTTTGAGGCGAGCCCAGAGAGCCTCTGGCCTGGTCGGTGATGTCGTCCCACTCTCTCAGGTGCGAGCATTAGCTCCGCTCATTCCAAAGTTCGGCCCTAAGGCCAACCCACGCCTCACTTCCCAGACCTCGTCGCACTATTCTACCCTATTCTATCTTAACCACTTTTTCGACAAACAACTTTTTTTTGCATTGCATACATGATCTGGAACTGCTACGGCTCTTCTACTTAGTACTTTAGCAAACTAACTTGCTATATACGGTTTGATTTGTAATAGTGGTGTGGAAGGGTTGTCTTGTCTCGGACTGCCTTTTGATCATATCGTCTCCGAGTCATCAATACGAAGCCATGTCACCCTCTAGCCTTCTCTCCGATGGACGTCTCATCGATCTTATCAGTTCTCAGGCTCCGTACCAACCCTGGTCTCAGAACAGCCTGACCGCTGTTCGGGAGCATCACTATTCCAATAGGCGCCTGAAAGACAGATCACCTCCAAGTTCACCTCCACCTCCCAGCCTGCCCTTGGTTGCAAAGCCACACACCTGTCATGATAACCAATATCAAACCCCTCCACCCACCCCCAGACCCTGTGAATCAACTCCACCTCTTTTAGACACTTACCAACAGAAGTTGGATTATGCCACGCCAGGCGCACCAGGAGCATTTGCTCTAACCCAAAGCTTGAATGGTGCCAGCATCGACTCACAGCTTGAACCAGTAAGCAATTCGAAGACTGGAAGCTTGGAGGGTGATGGAGAGCTGGATTTGGGTAGGCACATCGACTACGCTGTAGGCTAGGATGATGTTGACATTGTCGCTGGCGTTGCTTGTTGTCGTCATTCATATGCCAATCAGTGAAATGTGACAACTTTCTCAACGAACTTCAACACCTACAGGAATCACTAGACTCAAGTTTTCGTGCAAAACCGGTATACCACCTGTGTTTTAAATCACCGAGTTATTCACTCATGCACCGATGATTGGGTTATGGCAGATAATACTCGAGGGAGTTAATGCTCGAGAATACGCGTACATCGAACAAAAGGTGGAGAATGAATTTGAATGGATCACGAGGCAAGTTTACGTCGTACATTAGTAACCCATCATTGCTCTGACCCGATCCATATCCAGCAAGCTCGCTTATTTCCGTGAAAACCTGAAGCTCGTTGTCACGATGCCTAGCGATGTCCATGAGGCGCCGCTCGAACACATAGGCTTCATGCTCAAGGCCTCGGTCTGCTCAATGCCTCTACGATACGGGAAATATAAAGTTGGGATCAACCACCA
>JBBPOL010000227.1:0-16950 GCA_038091435.1 Leccinum variabile | reverse complement strand
CAAACAGTACTTCAGATCAGTCGGGATAACCACCTCGACGCGACAAACCTTAAAGTCCGTGTCCAGAACGACTGTCTCGTTGTTGGAGTTGTAGATCTCGTATGCAGAAGGTAGATCTGCAGGGTCCACGATCGTCGCGCCGAGTTCTTTGAGTGTCTCGAGAGCCTGCTCAAACACCACATTGACGTATGGGTCGTTCCCAGTCATCGAATCGTTCAAGAATACGGCGCGAGGCACTCCAATGCGCTTTCCGACCAGGGATGAGTTGCTCAGTGCCATAGTGTAATCAGGAACAGGAGTAGGTTGCGCAAGTGTGAAGTTGTCGTTTGGGTCGGGGCCGGCGATAATGGAAAGGACGATGGCGGCATCTGACATGGAACGAACAATAGGACCGACAGTATCTTGATGCTCAGAGATGGGTATGACTGAGAGAAGAGTCAATAGAAAGTGACGGTTAAAGATCTAGTGACTAACCTCCTGCACGGGAGGTGAGGCCAACAGTTGGTTTAACCCCAACAAGGTTGTTTTGGTTGGCAGGACATATAATACTTCCATCGGTTTCCGTCCTTGAATTGCATGAGATTGTTTACAGTCTGGGCAAGATGGGAACACCGTGACGTACCCAAGCGCCACGGCCGTTAAACCAATTGAAGAGGCAACGGCGGATCCGGAAGAGGACCCACATGGGTCGGCATTCGGATAATAGGCATTCGTGCACTGCCCACCACGTCCTGACCATCCGGAAGCGATGTTTCCTCTGAAATGTGCCCATTCGGATAGATTTGCTTTTCCTGTCAATTCAAATTCAGTTTACATTGAGTCTGTGATCACAAAGAAGACCTACCGAGGATGATGGCACCGGCTGCACGCAATCTCTTGACGACGCCAGCATCCTCTGGAATGATTGAATTCAAGAGAGTATAACTCCCGGCAGTAGTATTCATGCCTACGAACCAGAATGAAGTAATTAGATAACATATCATCACAAGTTGTCGTACCTTCGAAAGCAACAGTTCCAATGTTGTCTTTCACAAGAACTGGGATGCCGTGGAGCGAACTCCGCGGGCCATAGAGGAGGCGCTCAAGATCCAGTGCAGCAGCCTCTTCAAGTGCAGACGGATTTGTCTCGATTACCGCACGTAGAGCAGGTCCCTGAAGATTCACTTCATCTATTCGAGCAAAATAAGCCTGTTTGGGCATCAATCCGTCAATCCAGTTTCAGCCCAAAAAAGCGATCACTCCGCATGTCCGGAAGTGCAACGCGTAGACGGACGTACATTTATGAGATTGACACTGTTGAACTGCCCGGACGTCAATCCGGCTTGAAGTTCCGTTACTGATGCCTCGTACAAGTCAGGTAGAGGTGTCGACACAGCTGCCGATACAACGGATGAATGAGCCAAAAGGAGGCCAGAAAATACCCAGGTGACCAAATTCTTGAGCGAGGTCATTTTGTTAGGCTAAAGGGGGACGGCTACCAGGAGTGTGGGAGCTGGCATCGCAAGGCGAGCTGCCTTCATGTACTAGAGGCTGAGTTCTGCCAAGGGTTGCAAGCCGCGAGGTCTGTATCAGTTTTCCCAAGCTATCGGTAACTGAAAGCATGGCAGGAAGTCAGCGGGTACAGTGGCCAGGAACAAAGATGCATTTCGGACTCACACTGCAGGTGGCAGCGATAAGGGCGTCAAATATGTGTCGAGCTAAAGTTAACCATGTCATATACATAGATCAGCAAATGACACCGTGACACACATCTTTGAACTTCAATTTTCACGGCGAGACTCAGGGATCTTCGCTACGACTCACTGGTGATACCGTCCAACAAATAGTGAAAATATTCGTCCTATACTATTGAGTTGGACAGAAATATGTAGAACCGCCGGGGGCGAGCATTGAAGCCACCCGGCTCTGTGCGGTCGGAAGTTAGCTATGCTCAAACGGCTCCCGTGACCACTTACGGAGCTCCAGGCAGCACAAGGTTCACTTTTGCAGAATTTATCGGGACACGTCCGAATTTATAATTATCATACAATGTCGTAGCCAGCACTAAAGTCGCAGAATGAATAATCTGAGGGAGAGATTTGACGCCTGCCCGCCTTGGCCTGGGCCCTGAACTCAATGAATCATCCCTGGCTTTCCTCTCCATAAGCGTTACTTTTATGTTTTGGTGTAAACGACCATGTCTCCGGAGCAGGGCCTAGGAACATTTCCGAAATCTTGACCCAGTCCTGACTATTCGGACTCGCGAGGAGCGTTTCTGCGAGTCAACCGTCATCGGTCTCTGAATCCTTTGACTGTTCTTAAAGACGTACCGAGTTCGTCCCGACCTCGAAAAGCCGGTGAACGCTCGTTGATACGTGCCGGAATTCGCTCAAGCAGGCCGATGGGAATATAACGGTATTGGAAGGACAGCGCTTCGCAAAGGTATCGACGCGTCTTGTTCACGCCTACCGTGTCTGTCCCGAAATGGGTCAACCCATATTCTGCGTACTACCAGCAAATCAGAAGAATGGTATAGCACGGATAGAGAAAACAAAAGCATAACGCACGTTGCGAACCAGCTCGAGACGTTCCCTCGAGCTGATGTCCCATTCTCGTCGTTCTTTAATCTCGGTGAATATCCACGGCTTAATGAGTGCTCCGCGTCCAATCATGATGCCGTCTATGCCCGTAGTATCAACTTTCTCCCAGTAGTCTTGAGAGGAGAAACAGTCTCCGCCACCAAAAATGGGGATGGGAGACACTGGGGGGACGATTTGATGGTGATTAAAGAAAGAAAGAAAGAAAAGAAGGAGCTTACGTCCTTGGTCTGCTTCGCAAGCCCGAACAGCATCTACGCACTCCTTAATATAGTCCCAATCTGCCAACTTCGTATAGCGTTGTTGTCGAGTGCGTCCATGCAGCTGCACGTCGTCAGTGTGAAAAGGACGGGGGAAATAAACTACACTTGCTGTGATACAACCAACACCCCACTCGGAAACCAGCCGGGGCATGAGCTTATGGGCAGTGTTGCGTCCTTCTTTGACGCCCGTACGGAGCTTAACTGTCACTGGTATCTCTCCCAGAGATTTGTTCATTCCGACAATAATTCGTCCCAGTTTCCCGGGTGTGTCAAGAACTGCGGGCATATGCATGATCACTCGAGCTAGATAAATGGAGGTACGAAACGTACGGGCTGACCCGCTTCCTGTTTTGAACACGAGATCAATGGGACAGCCGCAATTGATGTCTACAAAATCGATGCCGCCCGCGAATTCTCTGCCAAGGACCTCCGCGGTCGGTACCATCGTTGAGGGTTTGTTGCCAGCAAGTTGTACGCCAAAGATGGTTTCGGAGGGATGCCGACGGACCAGGGACCATTCTTCGCGAGAAGAGGAAAGGAAAGATGTAGCAAGACCCACTGACGCACGTGGAACCAGTGAGAAGGCAGGGTAACAAATATATTGTCAGGACCTTACTTTCCCCACATGTTATATCGGCACCGAGAGTAACACATAATCGGCGGAATGGCTAAAAACATTTTCGCAGGGTAGTTTGAGATAAATGGCTTGACTTACCAGGTTTCCAACGGTTGTAAGAGGTGCGAGATCTCGACAAAGTTGAGAACCGAACAAGCTATAAATCATAACCATAAAACCTCACATGTTTTTCCCGTCCAATGCAACCTCCTCTTCTCGCAAGGGCGGAAAGGTACTTCGGGGGTGTCACTCTGATCTGACGTAGCAATGGTTCGCCTCGTTACAACCTGGTCAGTACATTGAGGAATAGCATTTTGCGTATGTTCCTCTGAATTTATGGGCTTGTCCTTTCCTTGAGGGTCTTGCTGACTTGTGACTTCTACCTCTTTGAGGTATGCGTCTGTCACAGGTCTCGGGTACTGTTTCACAGGTGAATAAGATTACGGAACTGCAAATGAACAGAGACTTGCCTTATTTTGGCGAAGCAACTTCAGAGTTTCTGCGTTCACTTGGTTCATTTCCGCATTGGAGAGAGCCCTGGACTTTCTTTCTTCGTCCGTAATCAGAGTGACGACGCCATTACAATCTACAGTTGCATGGGCACCGAGGAACCGACATTTGAGTCCGAGACGACATTCGCCTGCTTCTTCGAAACTCGGACACGTAGTGCTAAAATCGAGAGAGGAAGCCGCGGTTGTGTCAGATGTATTCGTAACGACAAAAGGCGCGGTGTCGGTGATGCTGCTCGCTAATGGGATATTGATGTCCCTGGGCTTGGCAAGGAGATACGCAGCGATGTCGTGTGTGAACCGGCATCTGGAAATGGAGCAGGATTACGCGATGTCTATTGACAAGAGACGAGGAAAAACCTACTCGGATCCATGCTCACATATGGTCCCGTTTGCGACACGCCAGCAGAGCTCTAGTTCGTCCCGCACCTTTCCGAAACGTCGACCCTTGTTAGCGCCTCTGTAGGTTTTTTTCTGCTGCTTAGTTAATTTCTTGCGGCCACCTGGATTCGAGTCGCCGACATCTTGCGTGGGATCGACGGGGTGATCGGCATGGGATGCGGATCCTTCTGCAGCGTCGTCGTCGGCTGCTGGACGGGGTACATTACCGAGCAAGAATCTGCTGATCATTGCAGATAATCAGTCGTTGGGAAGACATCGTTGTGCTTACTCGGCTTTGACGGGGGCGGTTCCTGGAGGAAGGCTTGTCATTTGCCACCAAGCTTGGGTCAAATCAAGGTTCGCTTGCCAGCAGTGTAGTATGATTACGTAAATTATAGACTTTGGCCAGCTTATGTAATTTGATCACGTAAGAAATGATCATTTGTCTCCAAGTTCCTACCACCACTATAGACGCCGGTAGTAAGTACTACCAAGGGCCCTTGCCTACGGAAGACTTAAGAGTAGCTATCACTGCCTGCTGGCTGGAAAAACTCAACCACTGCCTCCTGGGGCCGCATCACCCGTGACACGATCGATGGCACTCATCAAGCTTCTACTAATCATGGCAAAGTCTTGGAAGTTGAAGTTGGAACTTTCCCCCGGGAGTCGTGGCCCACCTGGTGGCAGCTTTATAACGTTCATCCACACGGGCCAGCGTCATGTAACTTGACCAATAACCGAGGTAATCCAAAAACACTGTTCACATGTTTACAAGGTCACAGAATTGTGGCTGAGGGGATTCCGCACCGTGCGGATGGCATATCAAATCACACGTTTGCACAGTACCGCCCGGCCCGCCATTCTAGTTAAGCTCGCGCCGGGAAAACGATATGAAAGGTACGGTGTTATAATAATAACGAGTCACTCAAGAGCCATGCATGCGCATACGCCCAATTCCCTAACGGTTACTATCCCGAGCGAACGCGATTTCCCTGATCTGGAGTCCACTTTAGGAACTCTCTTTTCCTTTGGCCACGTTTACTCTCGTCCGTCTGTCCGTAAACCGTTTTCTGATGGGGCACGGTCACAGTCCATACGGACCAGCTGCATGCAAGTTTTCTTCTGCTTCTCAGCAACGCATTAATCCATCGGTGACCACAAATAGGGTGTTCCCACAGGCTGTCCGCGCAAACCTTTCAAGTATCCTTACTCCTTGCCATGTAGGTGTACCAAACCCAGACTAGCCAGCTAGATCAGATTCTCCATTACGGACAAGGAACCTGTCTTGAAACTTGATCGCAGTGAATACTTAACCTTGTTCGCTTCGTCGCCGGACTTTTGATTGTGTGCTGGAGAAACCTTATACATCGCTTCTCGATAACATGTTGACAGGTCATTCGAGACCCAGTTTCTTCCCTCAAGGTCATCCTGCCGTGTGGCGACAGCGAACGCGATTTCCCTGATTAGAGGTCCACTCATAAGCACTTTCCTTTCCTTATCGCGCGTTTCCTCCTGTCGTTACGTACGTCCGTAGACCATTCTCTGACAGAGCACGGTAACAGTTTATAACGGGATCATCTACATGCAAGCCTTCTTCGACTTTCGAACATGCGGAGACGACAGCTGGATATTCAAGACGACGATTGTCGTTCTACCGACACCACCAGAATGCGTTCTCGGTGACTGTAGCTGATCGTCCCCTCTGTTGCATTTCTACTGTGAGGCGTGGCTCTCTTCTCTGCTCTTGCATTTGTATGTCGCTCTATCCTCACAGCATCTTGGAGACCGCTCATGATACTGCCATATCTATGTGGGCAATGGATGACTATGTAATCAGGGAATATGGTAAGGTGAACATTGCGGAATTTGCGACGTGGTAACTGCCTGCGATACTTTGTATGGCCTTTCAGCTTCAACACCAGGCTTCCTTCTACACAGGGCACATATAGTGAGCGATTCGGATAGCATCTTTCTGGACAATCTGTGAATATGGATTATTTGGGACAAGTCTCTGTTACTTTTCGGGGTGAGCGCGCGCCTGTTACTTATACTGACATGGCACAATATAAGCAGAGCTTATCGGTCAATAGAACTTCGTTCTTCACCCCAAACCCTTTAACACCAAACCCCGAACGCGCTACGAACAGACTCAACATCCGAAACGCTGTTGTCCCAAAAATGACGCGGACACGCTGGGCATCGAGATCTACGCCGTTTTCTCCCTGTGGTTTGCAGGTTCGTCGAACGTTCCAACGACGGTTTTGAACTCTCAGAACCCCGGGTGTGCCAACTTAAAGGATGGAGGAGGCGTGGTAGCAGTCATCTGTAATGGTGACAATGCCGTCTTTCTTGTTCTTTTATTGTCAGACGAGGCGATTTCGATCGCCAATCTCGTCCCAAGCTGCCGAGGAGAAGCTGTTACGCCTGTCTAGGATATATTTGCTGCGACCTGTATCAGGGCAAAATAATATCCTAACCCCTAAGTGTTTCCTGTGAAGAGCTGGTAGGTGCATCCCATTATCTTACTGTGTCCTTCGTCCATGCATGGTATTCGCTCGTGGACTCACCTTGTGTACAATTACTAACCACCTCTGGACGACATCGTTGCAAAGGTTGCGTAGGACTAAGAAAGAAATGGTTGTATCGTTAATTGGTAATTTATAACTGCTGTCTCGATTAGACTCTCACGACTCTGGGCAGCCTCCGGGTGATTAGTGTCTGAATGCGAGCTCGCTCTGGATCGCTTCTGTTATGGAGTGCAAAGGGTCGACACGCTATGTTGTACTACGCCGAAAGACGAGCTCGATGATCGTCACCGCTTCATCAAACATAGCTTTCTAATCCTCTGTTGGAAGCGATGTCCCGATCTATGCTTGCGAGCCCGAGCACTCAGGCTGAAAGTCCATGAGAACTTGAATTTTATGTAGTTCGTCACCAGCCAGTGGATGTAAGTATCTCCTTACATAAGCTGACTAAGGGTTACCAGTCGATCACAAGCGAAGTCGTTGCCCGAGCAAGATGCAATGGACAAGTTCGCAACGCTCGAACCAACAAAACTACACGCTCAGCAACAACGCTCGCCATCGTTCCAGACAGCGACGAGCAATGTAAAGTCATCGTCCACCGCGAGATATTCGGTTGCCTTCAATGCACGCACCCCAGTGCCCACACAGGTTCTTCCAGCGACCAAACCGCCTCCGCCCCTCATCGGGAAGCTGCCAGCCGACCTACATTCACTGGTGTTGGTGCACCTCCCAGTTCCAGACATCTCGAGGTACGCCAGAGCGACCAGAGCGACGAACAAGGTCGCAAGGGACGAGATACTTTGGGAACGGCGTTGGGAGGATCTCGCCGTCCAGAGGCTCGGTCTCGGCGCCATCCTTGACGAGCTCGAATCCAAAGCCAAGGCGGAGAACGAACGGAAGAACCGCAACGTTCTTGGTCCAGCCACCCTCGCCGTCTCTTCTCTCGATGATGACGACTTTGGCGACTTCGCCTCTGCCCCTCCACCCACCCTCATGGATTTGTCGGGATCGGCGCCATTGCGCAGCGGGGACGCATATACACCAGGGAAGCCGACCCCGACGTTCCTCGCAAAGTACGTACGGGCACATACGCTACTACTCCCACTCTTGCCGGCCCCAAATGCACCTACTCATTCCATCCTCGCATCAATCGCTTCGTGCTTGTCGTCTGATTCCACTTCTGCATCTCTTCTCACTCAAGCTCGGATGTTGCATCTCCTTGCGCGCTTTTTGTCTCCTGCCATCAAACCTGTGTCCGCATGGGATCTCCGTCTTGCATCTCTCAAGACCGCCTTGGATAGATTCGATGCTAGCATGTTGACAGCGTTCGATGCTGCGGATACGGGGGGTGACGAGACGCGGATGAAAGAGGTGGCGTCTGCGAGCTGGGAGGTGTCGATATGCATGAATGGAATCGGGCGGCGATCTACTAAGCCTGGTGCGGCCGGAGGTGATTGGGAAATGGGTAGACTTTGGGCAGAGAAGAGAGAGATCTTCTACGAGCAGGGAAAGTGGGATTCATCTGCCAATCTTACGTGCGTCTACCACTTCTTTCGTCGGTCCCGTTGTTAATTGGATTATAGTACTGATACCCGTCTTGATTTCACTGCCATGGACGGGTTCATGTCCCGCGTTCTTACTGCCATCGAGGATGATGGAGCTAGGGCTTTTAGAGTGTTCCCCCGAGACTCAGGCGTGTTGCTTGCGTTTGCTGAAAGAATTGCCAATGATGTGGTAAGTTGGCAGTTTTATTTTGTATCTCATTCTCTGATCGGGCTGTGCTGATGTTGGTCCTTTCAACTCATCGTACTTTTCCGTATAACATATATCCTTCCATTAACGCCCGCCTGCGTATCAATTGATCCTGTCTCGTGCTTTTACTTCCCATTTGGTGCCATTCACACTCCATCTGATGTGAAAGATATCAGAATACGTTTCCTCCCTGCTTGCACGTGCCCGTACGATCAGTATACCTCTCTTCCTGTCAGCAACTGCCGCATGCTTTAGAGAGGCATTCAGAATCGTCAACAGCATCCTTACAGTATCGGGCGGCTCGGACAACGAAGGACCAGGGGATAAAGGAGCGGTCATAGTGGAGGATGTGGAGGATGTCGTGTGCGTATTCAGCCAATGTTCATTTTACACCGCAGAGTCTTCCTCATTATAAGCAGTTACAGAATGTTCGAACCAAACATGGATGATTATCTTGACGACGAGATGGAGGAACTAAAGCGCGCTTTCGAAATAATTTGCAAAGATTGGGAACGTTCCGTCTCGCTGACGGCAGCATCGGTGGTATGAATTCATACTGAACCCTAATCTGTGCCGCTTACCCCCTCGTGTGTGTCTTCTTTTTTATAGGTCGATCCCGATGGTCAAGGTCATCACGGATCACAACAGGGCTCTCAGCCTGAGGCGCGCTTCCTCAGTTCGCAAAATCCCGCCCTGATGAAACGCACAGTACTGGCGTCCTTTACGGACATGCTCCTGTTGCCAGTGACGATCGTTCCACGTGCTGTTGGCGCCGGCGTGGGCGCTGTGGGCGCAATCGGTACGGGTGTCGGTGCTGCGATCGGTACTGGCGTTGGCGCGGTAGGCACAGGCGTCGTACAAGGCATCGCCATGCTGAATCCGCAGCGCTGGGTCGGCAATGGTAGCGTGGCTGGTAATTCCGCTGGGATCATAGGCGCAAGTGAGGGCCGAACGCCTGGAAATGGATATGAGAGCTTTGGAAAGGACGGGGCATTGTTTGAGGTTGGCGAGGACGAGGGTGAAGACCCGGACACAGAAGAGAGGCAGAGCATTGAAAAAGGGAGCGAAGATGGTGTGGAAGACGAAGCCGGATGGGGCGAAATTGCAGAGATTCGAACGAGGAAAAATGGGTCCGCAGGTACTAGTGAGTCTGTTTCACCAAAAACAATGGCCTCCAGATCGGATTCCGCGAACCCAAATACTTTGACAACGTCCGCGCCGGCGAGCGCATCAACATCCACACAAGACTTGTCGTGTTCTACGAAGACCCCTAATACGCCGACGTCTGGACGCTCAACACACACATCCATGGAAGCGCTTGATCTTTTTCTTTCTCTCGATGTCTCTCTCCAGATTATACACGCTACTCGAGATGCGATGAAACGCCTCGAGACGTTCGTTGCGTATCCCGGTAGTACTGGCGCGCGTGTGCGAGATACACTCGACGATGCATTCTGCGAGATGTTGGGGACACTGGGCGCAAGGCACGTCGCACGGGGATTTGGAGTGTGAGTTTGAGTTTGAGTTCCGTTCACTACCATATCGGCTCAATATCACTTTGCGACGTACCCACAGCGCAATAGAGCGCATGTCATCCTACAAACCTGCTGAGCACGAAGGGACGAGTGTCGCACCGCTCTTGCAATTCTTTGAGCTTGTCCACGTTGGGGACACGATCCAAAGCATGGTGCAAGTGTTCTTCGACAAGGAGATGGTACGTGATTGCTCATCAGTCGTTTCGTGTATGCAACATATCACCTCTTGAATAGGCTCCGCACATCGACAAAACTGATTTCTTGAACGCGGTCGTGAGGGAGAAGAAGCGATTCGAGAATACGCTCGACGACTCTGTCGCCTCGGGGTTGAACGCGGGGACACAGGTATTGATGAACCAGGTTTGTCCGAGGAAGCTTATGCGGGCGGTCGAATGTAACTCATGACGTCGCACTGTCCCAGGTTGACCACATCATTCAAACGTCAACCAAACTAAGGGCATATTACCCACCCGAAGACGCCCCGCTAGATCTCCGACCGACCGAAGGTTGTCGCCAGGCGGTCCGCTGCCTTGAGTTGCATTGCAAATTGCTCAAGGGCAGCACGAGCAGAGAGGTCCTTGAGGTGTTTTATCAAGAAGTCGGAATACGGCTGTTGGCGTGCGTACCGGTACCGAACGAGCGGGTACTATCTGCTTTACTCATCAACTTCGTTTGCCGTTTGTGACGGTTGTAGGATACTGCAGAAACATATCAAGCGCCAGATTATCTCACTCAGCGGCGGTTTCCAGGTAATTGCAGATCTGAATGCGTATCATGCTTTCATCGCGTCGCTCAAGGTGGGTGTTCGTCTGCAACGTCGTCATTGTAACTTAGGGAGCGTTTCGCTGACCGTACGTGTACCTACAAGGTACCCAACGTGACCGCGGATTTCGACCACCTCAAGATGCTCGGGCATGTCTTTGTTGTCGAGGATGCAAAAGATCTCGCCCAGATCGTGCGGGACGTCACGCGGTATGGAGGCGCGTACCGCCCAGAGGTACGGTCTTCCCCTACTTTTTCATCTCACAAGACTCGTCTTGCATCTCTGTTACTTAATTTGGGTTAATGTAGGATATTTATGAGTTCGTCCAACGACGGTCTGACTGGAAAAAAATTGAGAAGACAGTCGACAAAACAATGTATAATCTCAGCTTCAAAGAGGACTGCGTTATTTGTTGAGTGAGGTATCACACATAACAATTGATTTGTGGTATGATAATACTATGTACAACTGTTACTACCCTCTTTCTGTTCAGGGCAGAATATTATGAAAATTCCAAAATAACGTCCGTGAGTGTCACATCAGAACAGCATCTGATAAATTTGCCACTCAGATCCTTTGTGGATACCACCCTCCGACTGTCTCCCATGCATTCCCCTCGGGTACCTCCCAATTTCCAGAACATCCCCATTCCCAGTCAACCTCTTGAATTGTCGCCTTTTGCGCCTCGATGAACGTCGTGAGTGGGCACAACCCCGAGGGGGATGCAGGGCAACCACGGATGCCCGTCAACGGGACCGGACCATCGTTGACCACAACACGAATATGAGATGCCTCCGGGTCATCCGACTGTGCAGGATGAGTGGTAGGGCAGGAAAGCACTAAAGATATGTGGAATGCGAAATACGACCGTGTCAGCACCTACGGGGGCAAATGCGCGACAGGCCATGGAATAAAACGCACGTTGAAATTGGATGTTGGTTGAAAACGGGGCAAGATCGGCTGATCTAAAAGACCGATTCGCGGGGATATGATCAGCCGGAAGAGGGCCAGACGCGGCAAGCGTCGTCAAGTTCAACGCCGTGAGGACTTATCCCACTTTAGTTAGCTTGCAAGGCTGTCAACGAGTACGTGACCTACTGTTAAGGACCACGACCTCGTGCGTCGCATCAACATACAATGAATCGTGGAGGGGCCAAGTGCGATCATCGGCATGTAAGGTAGCATTTGTGCTTGAATTGTGCGTCTCGATGGGTGTATGAGTTAGTCGGGATATGAGTTCTTGTACGTAACCCACGCCTTGAACACGGCCGACAGGCGAGCCAAACGCAGAATCATACCAGAAAACCAAATCTAGGCTATACGCTCAAAAGTGAGTTCCATGCCTGTCACAAGTGTACGAGTACTAACGCGTAGTTGAATCCTTCCCATTCATCTTGTGTGAAAAGTTCGCAAAATTTGGAATAGCCGAGTGCGACAGTCTTCAAGGCAGTCAGTCATCAACAAACACATCGGGTTAAGAAAGCGCGGTACGCCACCTCATATGCACACATCTGCTGCATTTTATAGACGTCATCAATCTCCAAGTTGAACCCGAGCCCACCCTGCGTAGGCTTCAAATCAGCTTGCAGTCGCTTCTGCGCCTGCTTCAGGTAAATCCCAGTCCATTCCTTGATGTAGGTTGAGGAACGGCCAGATTTATTATGGGTATTAGCATTGGGACAAGTGTCGTAAGGAGCGAGAGTGTTGTTGAACTGTTTATAAGATGAGTCAGACGATATTCCGAAAATTATATGATGGGGGCTCACGTCGGCTGCCTCAATTGTAATCACTTGCTCGTATTTTCCATTGAGCGGCCAGCCAAAAAAGCCTAGTGCGAAGTTGACAGCAGATGCATGCATACGATCTCTATATATCATGAATTTTGTTTAGCGAGGCTCGTGGACGGAAGGTGACAAAATTTTGACGCCCTCGCTCTCGAAATGATGAAAGAGACTCACTGGGATTCTGTCCTAAACACGGGTAGCCTATTTTGCGCGGTAAAATCCTGTGATTAAGGTTAGCACTTCAGTCATCACGGAGTCCGCAAGTCACGTCTAATGACGATGGCTGGACCCACCTCTAGCAAGAACCCGTATTTCAACCTCATGGAGGTCCCCAGATCAACTACAGAATATATCATTAGTTGAGATCTCATTAAACAGATAAGGACTTCAAAAAGAGTATAAAAGTAAAAGTCCAGGCTGTTGCAGTCAGGCAAGTAAAGGATGCAAAAAAACAAAAGACAGAAGATACAACCTGCAAGAATGGTACTCACACAGCTGTTGTCTTCCGAAAGGTGTTAAGACTGTAATCACATGCCCCACAATGCGTATAAAGTGTATCGAGAAACGTGCAAAGTTAAATCATCAACAGGCGAGAACCAGAATATGGGGGGAAAGGAAACCACCTTCTTCACCGAGTTTATATGTCCTGTTTATGGAACGCCTTCAATTTCAATCACAGGCATGCAAATTCGTTACTACCCACCAGTTGTTCAAGAACGTCAATCTTCCCGTCGCATCCCATTGCTCCGCAGTCTCATGCAATCTTCGCGCCAACGACGCAGGTCCCGAGTTGGCTGAAAATCAAAATCATCAGTAAATTGATGCGCCTACAACTTCCCCCGTTTGCCAACTTCTACTAGCGACGAGAACGAAATTAGGACTTACCCGAGGCTGTAGGATATCGTGCCCCATGTCTATGTAAGATGTGCACGCCTTTGATGTCACATTCCGCGGGAGGTTCTGCGCCTTCCTCAATACCAAACGAACCACGTGCGACGCTGTACCAAGGCGACAGGTTGCCCCAAGAGCGGAAGAGGTTGAAAGGACGTTCACTGGGTATCGAAAGCTTGGATGGGGGATCAGGGAGGGTGTTGTAGGGGGGTGCAACAAGCTGCGCGGCCCCAGTCTGGAGAGGTTGTATAGGAGCGGTAGCAATGAGGGCAGGTTCTGCACCGGTCGGGGTTCCGCCCGGGTATCCAACACTGTCATATCACACGGGAGCAAGTTAAAAACATGAGATTACAAGCCATCAGAAGAAGAGCGTACTCGGAGGGGAACAACTCGGGAAAGTCATTGGTGGGAGATGGAGGTGGATAGTTATGCACTGTGGTAGAGCCCACCCACGGTGGAGCATAGACATCAACCTTCTCCTCTCCCGTGCCGTTGCCCGTTGCCCGTTGGAAACGACAGCCCGTCCCAAACAATGAAAGTTGAACAGCGAGACAGGCGATAATACCCCCCACAAAGGATACGATTATATGTTTCAAAACATATCTCTGGCCCGGGGGGCTTGCTCCATTGCGTACCCTCAAATTTGGACCGTCGTCAGTTGAAAATACATGTTGTGAGTCAGAGAGAAGACCGACGCGCTCGGTCGCCGCCTCGCAACTGCTGTGCGCGTCAAGACCGGGCTCGGGGTCGTATTCCTTGTAATGGCCTGAGCTCATGTTGATGATGTTGAACGTCAACTGTACGCTTGTTTGTCTCTAATTCAGACACTTATGTAAGTACTATTCGGCCGATCCCGAGACATAATACACGCCCAATCGAAAAAGATATTCTGGCGATATCAACCGCGACCTGAATTGGGTTGATATCATACTAATATTGCAGCAATAGTTTCTGCGTGAGATTAGGACAATCTTACTGTAAGATATCTACACAGTATCAGTCGTTGAATATTGTCATGACATCATTAAATATCCCACCAATATTAAGAAAATTGTCAGCATGACATTTTAAGGTGATATCATCTCGATCTTACCCACAATATCACGTAGATATCATGACAATTATATCATTCAGACATTGTTCACGATGCCACTTAGATATCACATGATTTATCCTCCTCATATCACGACAATATTGTTTAGAAATCACCCGACTTATCATTCAGACATTGTTTACAATGATGTCGCTTGGATACTATTGGACAAGTTATCCTCCTCATATCACGACAATATTGTTTGGAAATCACCTGACTTATCATTCAGACATTGTTCACAATCATGTCGCTGGGATATCGCACGAGTTATCCTCCTCATATCATGACAATATTATATGGAAATCACCCAACCTATCATCCTGATATCAGACAGCATTCTGTGCCACACCGCAGATAATGGGGAACAACTTGAAAGCACTGCAATTATCACGACTAATATTTAAATGTAGATTAAGGACTCGGGAGGAGTCGGAGGACTGTGGCAGGCAGTGGGGAGAAGAGAAAGTGTCGAGAGACAGTGTCGCCAGGAAAGAAGAGAAAGTGTCAAAAGACAGTGTCGCCAGGCCCGGGAGAATATACTATATATAACTCAAAAAGAATAGATTAAATCAGGAATCTACCATCTCAAGTTCTTCTCGATAGTGTCCTGCCACTGGGAACCAACAGTTGTTGCGAACAGGTTATTGACTGTGTTTGCATTCAGCAACCTGTTGATCTTGCGGCGACCAGGGAAGTCCTGAAAATCCCGCATGAGGCACTCCTGCAGGTACCTTGAAAACATTGTCAGTGGTTCGTCATCTTGAGCATGGAACTGAATGTACTCATTGAGAATTTGCTGCAATGTTTTAGATGGGGAGCTCTGGTCCAATGCACTCTCACGACAGGAGTCGAGGCAGTCGTCAACATAATCCCAGAACATATTCTGCTTGTACTTTGCAGTAAATTCACTAGACCCAGACCCATTAACATCATTAGACTCCGGTAATCCATCCTCCAAGTCTTTGTCCCGGGTGTCCTGGACGGGTGGGTCGTCATTGGCATCATGATTGTTATTACGGTCAAGATTGTGGAAGAAATCCCCATCAGTATCATTAGTAGCATTGCTGTTGATGTATAAATCATTGTCATCGTCGTCATGGTTGCAACGCTGACCTGGATCCCAGTGGTGGTTATTGCCCTCTAATGGACGATTGCCTGCTGCTTCATCTACCGGTTCTGCGGTGGCACCAGAATTATCAATGGCACCGTTCGACATGTCATTCCGGATCCCAGATAAAGAGGTGTGCAAACCATTTTCAACGATCTGGTCGAACTCTGCTGGAAGGGAGTAGAGTAGATTTTTAGTGAATAACTTGTCAAGTGGCACCTGATCGAAGACCCGTTGGCCAATCGAGAAACAGCGAAGGCACGTTCTCTGAAATGCTCACTGAGTATGGTCTGCTCCATTAAATATAATGATACATACCAAGAATGCGAGACGAACCCAATGGGATGGATTTGTTTCAGTGTGTTTGAGAGCGAGACCAGCACATCCGTAATGTTTGTACTGTTGATGATCGACTTTGTTAGCTGTAAGATAGCCAGCCTCGTCATTACACGATCAGGGAAGAGTTAAGAAGAAGCAGTACCACACTCCGGACCTGCCCACGAAGACTGGAAAGTAGTCAAGCCACCAGGGAAGTTAATTCTTGATTGAGCTCGCAATCCTCAAGCATGATTTCTGAAACCTGAAAGATATCTCTATGTTCCTTAATGGACATCTGAAGAGTTGCAAGTGAGTATGGGAGAAGGAAAACGGATCTGCGACCGACAGACCATGACATGAAACGTCATATCTTTCTTGTATGATGTAAGATTTGGTGATAGAAGGCAAGCAAGAAGACGATTCTTGACGACAGATTCAAAGCCCTTCGACATTATGTGCTCCCGAGCAGTATCCCGTTCGAGGTCACGGCTCAACTTGAAGATGCCACACTGAACTTGCCTAGCAAAGACACTGAGCAGCATTGAAGAGAGGCTCCCAGACTATAGGACGTGAGTGATAGTGTGTGGTGGTAAAGGAACAATGACTATACATCAATAAACTTGTCAAGAGGCTCTTTCGGTATGTTCAGCTCGCTCGCGAGTTGAACAGCTTCAATCTTCAAGCGCTTTCGTTGCTGAGGCGAGAGTTGCACGTCACTACTAATCAGCAAATCAAGGATTTTGCCATAGTTCTCATAGTTCCATAGTTCTCATAGTATACTCATAGTTCACTCATAGTCCCACATAGTTTCATAGTTGCCATAGTCTCATAGCATA
>JBBPOL010000226.1:0-16984 GCA_038091435.1 Leccinum variabile | reverse complement strand
CTTTGGCCCATGGAACCACAAGATCTTCTTTGGAGAGAATGTCAAGTGGCCAGCTGAGTGGTCTCAGTCACCTACCTCCCCTATCAAACTCAAGCCTGACACCATCCCTCGTCCACTCAATGCCTCCCAGCAAAAAGCTGTCCGCTGTATGCTTGATGAAACTGACTCTACAAGATTGACCATCATTCAGGGTCCTCCTGGGACAGGCAAGACAACAGTCATTGCCTCCTATGTCCTGAGGGCCCTTTCTGGAGGGAGATCTGGAATCTGGCTTATAGCCCAGTCCAATGTAGCTGTTAAGAACATTGCAGAGAAGTTGGTTGATTTTGGTCTATCCAAGTGGAGGCTTTTGGTTGCTGAAGAGTTTTATACTCAGTAAGTCTCTTATATGGGTTGGTATATATATATTTTCTCATTGGTTTCTTTTTATCAGCTATGAGCACCTCTATACCACTATCAAGACCAATACCATCACTAGTGGTGGATTCTTCCAGAGAAGACTCCCTGAACTGAGTGGTTGCTCAGTTGTCCTCTGCACTCTCAGTATGCTCTCTAGTGATGTTCTGATGCAGCAGGGTGCCTTTAGGAGGGTTCCACTTCACACTGTTGTCATTGATGAAGCCTCTCAGATTGAGATTGGAGATTATATCCCTCTTTTCACCAGTTTCACTACCATTAGGAAAGTTGTCTTTATTGGAGACAACAAGCAGTGTGAGTTTTTCTTTTTTTTCTTTCATTGGGTTTTATTCTCAAAGGCTGGTCAGTGCCACCCCATGGCCAAGATCAGATAGAAGGCCTTCAGAGTATCTTTGAGGTTGACCATCTGGTTGAACCAGATACCCCCTCTGGTAAAAATCCCTTTATCTTTCTTGACACTCAGTGTAAGTTTCTTTGTTGGATTTTGATCATTCAATAATTTGATCTCATGTTAGATCGGATGCCCCCACAAATTGGAGACTTTATAGCTCAGACTGTCTATCCCACCAATGAGAATGATTCAGAGGCCCTCCTCAAGTCTAGTGATCATCATCCCTTGGCAAATGAGGAGTCTCTTCTTTGCCACTTTGTCAATGTAAGTGGCAAGCAGATCAGTCAAGGGACCAGTTGGAAGGTAAGGACAATGATGACAAGGATGATTTCATCACATGTATACTTATTTCCATTCCAGAATCTTGAAGAGTGTCAAGCCATTGTCAAGCTTGCTTCCACTTTCCAGGCCAAGGGGAAGAAATACAGAATCATCACTCCCTATGACTCTCAGAAGACTCTCATTGAGGAGCAGCTCAAAAAGGCTGAGCTGGAGTGGGGTGACAGGTGCTTCAATGTGGATTCCTTCCAAGGTCTGTGTATCTCTGTATATACAAGTTGATCACTTGGCAGACACTAATGCTGGCATAGGAAATGAAGAAGACTACATCATCATCTCCCTGGTCAGGTCTAGGGACCTTGGCTTCCTCTCTGACTTGAGGAGAGTGAATGTCATGCTCACCAGATGCAAGAGGGGGATGATCATCTTCACCAGCAAGGCTTACATTGAGAACCATGCTGGTCCAGGGAAGTCTCTCATTGGCAAACTGATCAGTGACTGGTATGGGAACTCTGCTTGGATTGAGGTGGGTGATCTGGAGGAGACTTGTTTTGTTTGAAAGATTTTGTTTTGTTTTCTTGTTGTATACTGTGATATTTTGTGCTTTTACCCCCCTCCTCCTTCCATCTTCCACCTTGTCCCCCCACTTTTTGTTGTTGTTTGACTGTCAAATTTGCTTTGCTTTGCTTGCTATGCTCTTTGCACCACCCCATGTCCCTGTGTAGTTTGCTTTGTCTGTTTTGGAAGTGCAAAAAAAAGTTAAAAAACCCCAAACCCTTGTGGATGGTCAGAGGAATTGGTTACAAAGGTATGACACATGTACTCTGGCAATGGTGAAGCAACTTGATACATTTACTCGAGTCACCACTTCAATGTCAACCTCGAACTTGGATCATCACATGCACGACTCGACTGACAGGTTGAACATTCAATTCTCCATATACAGATTGTGGATGCAACAGGTGGTACAAGTACTGATCACGATCTGTTAAAACTGTGCCCTAATTCACCCGCGACGATCAACGGTCGGGTTGGGAACAGGAAGGCATGTTGTACAACGAACGAGGAACGGGTTTCGAGAAAGCAAGTAAGCGGTAGGAACCATGTGGATAGAACGGGCAGATAAAGAAATGAATGCAAGTTTGTACAAGCCCAGCGCGTGCAAGGGAGACATAAAAAACGTGAATGAGCGTTGAGCAACACGAGAAAAAGTGTGCGAATGAAGGAATGAGCAATGATGGGTAGCCGTAGATACAGCTCCCAGAGCAACGTTTGTTGAAAAGATAATGCAGTCAGCCGAAAGTAGAAAACGGAAAGTCGGAGAACGGTCTTCTCCGTTGGCCATCATACAGCAGTGGAATCCAATAGGTAGATGTCGATGAAGAGGTCAGAAAATAGGGAGCGTTGAGGAGCGCGTCGATCGGTACGCGACGAATACGATCAAGGAGGGTGATGATGCAGCGAAGAAGGAACAGTCTACGCATACAGTGAGCTCAGGTCGTCGAATATTCGGAATGGGACATACCTCCGGCGAATAATGTTAGTTGAAGGAGTGTGAGAGCAGGTGCGATGCGGTATGGACTGCAGACGGAGTGGGCCAGGGTGTAGTGATGAAGCCAAAGGAGATTGTACACTTCATGAAAGATAGGAAATGCAAGTAGTTGTGACAGGACGACTGAGCGTAAAACGAACGAAAAACGATAGGGGATCCATGAGTGTTACAAAGGATGAATACAGGAACGACGGTGAAAAGGCATGATGAGAAGGGCCATCAGATTTGACGACGAAACTTGCGTTAGTGAATTCTCGAAAGATCAAAGGAGTTGTACGGAAACATGAGACGAGTAATATGCAGCATTGACAGATCGGAAGGAGGGACGTTCCATCAACCACGCTTACGCAAGCTGAAAAGCACTGCCGAGAGTAGGTGCTTCTCCATCCTGGCGTCGTGAGTTTTCGGCCGGGCTCAGGGGGTTTCCGTTTGCAGCCGCACCTCCAAATGAGATACGTCGAGCGGCCCTGCGAAGGGTGCGCGGGCGCAAGGTTGTGAGTAGGGGCGATGTGGAAGACGGAGTGGACAGAGTGGCAGCACAACTGGCAGGTGGCGAAAGTGGCATCGGGGATGAGACGGGAATGCGCGTGGGAGACGTAGGCGTGCGCTGGGGGCAGGGCAATTCGTGGCCAAACATGGATGGATTGCGTACGGGATTTCGACGGGCGGGTTTCTTCACCTCCACTGGTGAATGGGTGGAAGGTGGAGCCTGGATATGGATATTCCTAGGCGGCAGTAGTTTGGCTGGAGATGCACACACGGAAGAGGTGGAAACAGTAGTGGCAGCTGTCTCCGTGCTAGCGGTCGAGAGATCGTTATCCGTCGACGAACTCGAGGACGTAGACTTCTTGGACCTTATACCGGTGCTTGTGCTGCGACCCGAATCGCTGCCCTCTATTTTTCTGGGAAGCGCCGACGACAAAAGCAATGGCGGTGGTGTGGGTGCTGCGGGTGCAAGAGGGTTGGACCAAGAGGGCGCACGCGTGCGGACTTTCTTTGCGGATTTGGAGCGGATTTTTTCCTCCTCGTCAGAGGAAACCGAGAGGTGAGGTTTGTGGCCTTTCCTGAACTTCGTGTGTTTATCCGTCCGGTTCGGCGTCTCTTTCTCCGGGGCCAACGCACGAGACTCGTTGGGAGGGGTTTGAGGCAGTGGCTTCGTCTCTCCGGCCGCAGGATTGGGGGTAACCTTCCGGTAGGAAGCAGCCGCAGTTACAGGTGTCGACTTGAGTTTCTTTGGTTTGCTAGCAGGCGTTGCGGGCACTGCCGGGGTAGCACTACCGGCGCTGTTGTGCGAAAGCGCCCGCTTGACTGAAAGCATAGCCTTATCCGCACCCACATCAAGATACCCACCACTGCGTCGGAAGTTGGCACTTTTCGAGACGTTCTCGCTGTCGGGATCAGCACCAACATGCATCTCGCTCGTGCTCGCTAGGGTGACAGTGGAACCGCAGCGAAGAGATGATGGGCGAAGTGGAGCAGAGATCGACATTGGGGAGCCGAACGAGGAAGAAGAGGTGGACGTCGCCGAGATAGTCGACTTGCGAGCTCCAGAATAGAGACCCGAGTTGAGAGTTGACGAACTGGGTGTCGATGGGGAAGATCTGTTGTGCTCTGCCCGATGGCGAACGTGCGCAGGTCGAAGATAGGGATGATGTAACACACGATCGTGGCGTTGAAGACGACTTGAGAGACTATATGCGCCCGAGAATTCGTCAGTGATCGAATGACGAGAAAAATGGAAGGTGTACGTACCGCGCGATACATTCACTCCGATCGGATTGGTCCGGGTCCAAGAAGTCCATGCTGGATTGACGATAAACAGGACGCCGTAAGTGAATGGGAGTGTTGGTTCGTAGCTGCAATACTTCCGCGGACTCGGGTGTTCTCGTTCCGTTGCCCCGTTGACAGACTATCACACCCAGCGGTACGCACTCCTCCTCGACAGTGGTTCTGCGCCTCTCTTCCTGGGCCTTGAGACGGGCCAGCTCCAGAAGTTTCAGGCGTGTTGCCCGAATAGAGTGCGGCCAATCATTGGGGCCTTTGGCTGCTGATACGCCACGGGCAATCTTATCGAGCAGATTAGGTGGGGGCACGGAACCGTTGAAGGGTGTGATCAGGTGCGCCGGGAGAGCGTCAAGGGTCTGAAATGAGATGTAAGCAGGATCGAACCACGACGAAGAAACGAGACGAACTCTGGACAGGAGCCTGACTTGATCTTCCTTCCACACTGCGTTCGGGTTCTCGAAGTCGTGATTTGAGCTGTTCCACGAGTCGGTGCTGTTTCGATTCGAGGGCGGGGACAGGAAGATGTGGGACGCGACGGGGCTGCGATTGGGCGTGCGTGGAGCGGAATGAGCGCCGGGGATGTTCGGACGAGGCACGATGAGAGCGAACGGAGACAAGGACGCGGGCATCATGAACTGAACAAAAGGAGCGGATGTTACAAAAGACGCGCAAGGAACGTCTCAGCAATTAAATCGGGGTGTTCGTCGTCGTCGTCGTCGTTCGCGTTAAACAGTTGAATATTACATAATACTGTCTTACTTCCGCTGTTCCAACTCCGACTATTGTCACTTTAAACTCCGTCGCGATACACGTTCCTTGCCTCGTGGTTTCCCTCGTTGAGATCACTTCGCGCGTGTGATTTGTATACAGTACACGTGTACATCGTACAAAATAGGGACAAGTCGCCAGGACCGAAACGTGATTAAACAGAAAACAGTACTGCCATCAACGCATGTCATCAACATCCATGATGGCACACCGCGGCCTTGTCACATACCTCGTGATTATGATACACCAGGGTCGGGGACTTAACGGTTAAAAGTCCCCTCTAGATGTTCTAATGGCCTCCATCCTAAGTCTGGAGGATCTATGCGGCTAGCGATGAAACAGTCAACGTCAACGTAGTAAACGACGAATGACATACCTTTCTAGCTTCTGCAAAAAAGAACGTGGAAGTGGCTACAAAGCTAAGCACGAGCAAGAGGAGAAGGAAACGCATGGTAGTCGATGTTAGACAGTGTCGTATTCTTAATAGTTCATTTCTAGTGGGCCAGCGACACAGTCCCTCCACTGACCTCTTCTTATACTGTTCTTTCAGGGTCCGACGCATACATCGACCCCAGAACGTGCTGTATCCGTGGTCGTTCATATCCGGACTGCGTTGGCTCTTCCAGGGAATGGGGTCGTGAAATAGAAGTGGGGACCACTTCTGACGCACGCTTTCCGATCATCACTAAGGTGAGGCTAGGCTGATGCAAGGAGTGAACAATGGCTAGCCTGGCTGGTAGGTGGCAGGTGGCGTTCGATGACGCACTTGGAACCTTTCACACAGCACGGAAACTCTCGTAGAGCACGGTCACTGCGTGACCTGCAGGTATTAACAATTTCTAGATAGAAAAATAGCACCTCTTCTCGCGGGCAACGCGTCAGTGGTCAAATACCCCTGGAGCAAATTACGAACCTACGCCAGGTCGAACCGCAAGCACGACCCACATGTGGGCTTCTTGGTCCACATCATTCTGCCCTTTGAGCATCCGCCCTGGCCTGTATCTCCTCACGTTTCCATGCAATGAGCTCGCTTGTCCGTATCTCGTAGTGGTGCACCCAGTAGCCAGCATATCCGAATGCAGCCATTGCAATGGCATGTCCAGCTAGGTCTGAAAGAAAAGGGCGTCGCACACGGAGCTAGACGGCTACGGAGAAGAAGAACATACTGTCCATAAGATTTCGTTTTTGTATTGCGAGCTGACCAAAACGCGATGCAAGACCAAAGACGGAGAAACCGAGGATGCTACTGAGGAGAGCCATGTCTTCTAGTCAAGTCAAGTGGTATCTAACGAAAACCAGCGTCGGCGGTAGAGCGTCCGAATGTGGAAGGAGGAACAACACGGACAAATATATCCCCGCATCCCCCTTTAGATTTCGCTGGTACTTAGACCTGTTTTATCGAACCCAATAATGTCTGAGAATGCAGAAACCCTCGATTCCGCCGCATCGACATCAGAATCGCATCATGTAGAGCCACCCGTTGCCCTCGACGCGAACGCGGTGGTCTTGACCCAAGAAGAGCAATCCGAAATTGAAGTCAAGCTGAGTACATCGCGCGAAAAGAAGGAACTCGCCGATACATCGTTCAAGGACGGCGATCTAAAGAGTGGTGCGTCTCTTCCACTTGGCAGTGACGCGTCTGATTATTCGGTGAATGCAGCGTTGCGATCTTATCACGAGGTACGGACCAAGATTACGGTTCATTTGAAAGGTCTGGATCTCATCGATTTAATAGGCCCTCATGTATCTTCACGGACTCGACAAGTACGTACGTTGGTCGACGTGCAAAACACTCTCGCCCTAGGATCCTTACAAGCGATCTCCCTTGTAACTCAGAAACGCACTCAAGTCCCTCGGAATGGGCTTCCCTTCTTCCCCTCCAGTCTCCGCCGTCGATGAGGCTGCGAGTGCTAAAGATGAGAAGACCGAAGTGGGCATACCATCTAACTTTCCAGCTGTTAACTAATGTCCGACAGATAGATTTCATGCTCGAAAAGATCTACGCCAATATGTCGGCGTGCCACATCAAACAAGAAAACTGGAAACGCGCCGTAGATACCGCAGATAAGGCAAGTACATCACCACTTTTCACACCCTGGGTCTGACGACTGGGACGATGCAGGCGATCGCAAAGAACCCGGCCAACTCCAAGGCGCTGTTTCGAAAAGGCAAGGCGTTGGGGGAGCTCGGGTTTTTTGAGAGAGCCGAGATCGCCCTCACGGAAGCGAAAAAGGTTGCTCCCAACGGTATGCACCGATAAGTTTGTTTTGAATGTAAGAACTGACTTGGCACGGTAATCACACAGACGCGCCACTGGTTGACGCAGAATTAGCACGTCAGCGGGCGGTAGATCGCGAGAGACAAAAGGCACATGATCAAAAGTTGCGAGGTATGTTATGTTTAGTCCTGGCTGTGTACTTCGTCTCTGATATCTGCTAGGATGGTTGACTCGAGAGAAGAAGACTGAAGTGGCTGCATGAGATTCCATACCATTTTTTTGTACAAACTAGTAGTAGTTGAAACATGTGAAATTAGGATCCGGCTCTCACCCGATCAGCCGAGGGCTACTTAAACCGACTTGTGTGCTGTCATGGTATTATTCAAGTCGTCATGGGACAAGACACGCCATCCTCAACCGTCAAGCGGGACGACTCGCTGACCGTCGTAGACAACCGAACTGGAAAGCAATACAAAGTACCGTACGTATAATATCCACGTGTAATTAATAACCAACTCAACATTAATACCTCGCAGCATATCTCACAATGCCATTCCTGCTCCCGCTTTCAAGTCCATTCGCGCCCAACCCGGCCCAAATGACCGCCCGGAAGACGAGACCGAGCGCGGTCTGCGCGTTTCCGACCGAGGTTTCCTGAACACTGCCGTCGTGGAGAGCAGTATCACCTACATCGACGGTGACAATGGCATCCTGCGTTACCGGTATTTCGTGCTCTTATACATGCACTCTCCCTCGTTGCTCACGGAGCGTCCTTCCCAGAGGCTACCCCATAGAACAAATCGCCTCCCAGTCCTCGTTCCTCGAGTGTGCATACCTCCTCATTTATGGCCCCCTGCCCACCCGGGCCCAGCTCTCTCACTTTGAACGCGAAGTTCTCAACCACGGCGTGGTGCATGCGGAGGCAGCCGGGTTCTTCCGCGCCTTTAGATACGACGCGCATCCGATGGCCATCCTGACCAGTGCATTCGCGTACTTGGGGTCCTATTACAGCGAGGCAAACCCATCTCTCCAAGGTATCGTCTGCGAATTTGTCGAAGCGGGATGAAACGCTGATGTGACCCTGTTCGCGCCCGTTTCTAGGCCAGAACCTGTACACTAACGGCGCCAAGGCGGACCCGGTGGCCCTGCAGAACATGGACAAGCAGATTTACAGGATCATAGGGAAAGCCACGACCCTCGCTGCAATGGCCTACCGCGTCCGACAAGGAAGAGAGTTTGTGGTGCCGCCCACCGGGATGAGCTATGCCGAATCGTATGTGCTTGCTATGCTCCCTCACGGTAGGCATGGTAATGACTATGGACGCATCCTGTCAGGTTCCTGTTCCAGCTCGACCATCTCTCACATAGCGACGCGTTCCCGTCTACGTCAGCATCCAGTGGGGTCGCGTACAAACCTCATCCTGTCCTTGTCCGCGCATTGGATATTCTGTTCATCCTCCATGCTGACCACGAGATGAACGCATCCAGTACGACTGTCCTTCAAACGGGATCGTCCCTCCCGGATCCGTATAGTGCAATTGCAGCGGGCTGCGCTTCGCTGTAGTAAGCATTATCGTACCCTTTTGGAAAGCTTGCACTCATTGAATTCGGTATTCAGTGGACCTCTTCATGGTGGCGCGAACGAAGCCGTGATCCGGATGCTGATATCTATCGGAAGGTACGACAGTAGGGGATTGGCTTGTTCTGCGGCAGCCGGAGCTAATGTCTGGATTCTAGTCCCGAGAACGTTCCGAGTTTCCTCGCAGCTGTGAAGCGCCGGGAGAAGGTGCTCAGTGGGTTTGGGCATCGTGTTTACAAGACTGTACGTGTGCCATCCCGCTTACCTCGAAGACCATTCTCTAAAATTGTTTTCTGATAGTCTGATCCGCGGTCATTCATCATCAGAAAGATTGCTAACGAAGTATTCGCAGTGTACGTCTCCAACTTGCTTTTTTATTGGCTCGTTTAACGCTCTCCTCGTACAGCACGGGTGCTGATCCTCTGCTCAACACTGCGATGGCGCTGCACGATGCTGCCCTCAAAGACGACTATTTCGTCTCACGGAAGTTGGCTCCCAACGTGGACTTTTGGAGGTATGATCACATTTTTGCGACCGAGCAATGCAAGTACTGACGAGTTCGCTTGTTTCTGTAGTGGGCTGATTTATCGCGCGATGGGTATGACTTTTGGTCGGCAATTGTAATTCGGAAGCGAACTTAGAATTTTCAGGTTTCCCGATGGACTTTTTCCCAGTCCTGTTCGTCGTGCCCCGTGTCGTAGGGTGGCTCGCACATTGGCGCCAGGTACTTACTTCTTGCCATTCAGTCATAATCTTGCTGACGGTATTGCAGATGATGCTGTCTCCGGAAGGGGTCAAGATTTGGCGTCCAAGACAGATCTACGTCGGCGCGTCCGAGCGACCGTATGTCTCAATTGAAGAGCGCAAAGCGGTGCAAGGCATTGGCAAGGAACCAAGCGTGATAATGCATTCTGGGTGAGATATTCCTGATCGGGTGGATTAATGAGACGAGGTTTGCTGACAATTTGAACAGGATCACGAAGCGGCGGAGATTGGTAGAAGAGGGAAACGTTGTGAAGAGCAAGCTCTGAGTCGCTAGCCAATAGCATGCGAAGTTGCGAACAATTCATTCATATTGTCGAATTGACAGGCCGTGTAAGACATTGTACATTCGGGGTTTGAAACCGACGCCCATAAGAATACTGTGATTGTCCTTTTGCCATGGCTCCATTCCTCCCCTTGTCCATTTATTCGTCTGACGATCCGTCTACTGAGCAGGCATGTTCACCACGCTCCTTTTCGTCTCTCTCTTTGTCGCTCTCTTCCGATCCGTGATCGCACAGGGTTCCAATTTCACGATCAACACTCCCAGCCTTGTCCAAGTCTGTTTTCCTATTCTTTGGACTTTCTCTCTTTTGACGTGTTTTTCAGTGCCAAGCGGCTCAAATCACCTGGTCTGATACCGGCAATCTTCCTTATGACCTTCTTGTTGTCTCTGCAGACGACATGTGCGGTGTATCACTGTGAGCTCAGACTTTACCTGCTCCGATCGATGACTCATCGACCACAGCGAGGACCTTGGCAACCTAACTTCAACTTCCACGACCTGGACCGTCAACCTGGCTGCTGGCACCGAGGTCGTTCTCTCCCTAGAGGATTCCGCCGGAAACGAAGCCTGGAGCGGATCAGTACGTATCTCCCACACCGCCGGACCTTTATTTATCTATTTTTTGCTTGATCGTTCTCATGATGGCACGACAGATCACCGTTGGCAATAGCAACGATTCCTCCTGCTTGGATACCACTCCCGGCACGCCCTCTTCACCTTCTTCAACCACCCCTATCTTTTCATCCAGTACGAGCACAACCCCGAGCACTTATCCGTCTTCGACATCTTCTGCTTCCACCCCGGGCGGTGCCGTCAACGCTGGCTCGAATCCCTCCTCTACTTCTACTTCTGGCACACTTTCGACGCGGCCTCTCAGTGCTGCGACTCTCGTCGGCGCTGCTGTTTTCGCAGCTGTCGCGTTTGCCCTTTAAGTGGCAAAAAAATGATATGATATTCGTTGCTTAAATAACTTATCCTTATCAGCGTAGATGAAGATACCCAGCATCTCGAATGTTCCTGCTGTCCTAGCGACCCATTGATGTGTTATCATCAATTTATCTTTCTTCCGGCCCCGGAGCTGGCCCGAGTTCTCGTTATTTATTTATTCATGCTTATTACTTCAGGCTAGAATCTGAAGTAGCTGCTCTTGATTTTTATTATAGGATTCCGCGGATTGTATTTTCCAATGTCCACTGGTTTGGGTTTACATGGTATTGGTACTCGAGGATTCCTTGGGCTGGTTTATCTCTTTGGTTGCTTTACATGCAAAGTCGATCTTTGGCAAAGGATTTGATGAATTACAATAACCTGTTTGCATCACGCTCACTTGGTTATACAGTATTTCTCGAGAGAGGTGAGTCGTTCGTGTCGTCATTCCACTGTGACTGTGTTGTTGCCCTCAAGGACGTCGTCTCCAAGACGAAGCGTAAGATTCTCTTCATCCTTATCCGAGTGGAAAAAGTGTCTGTTGTAACAGCGGTGTTGAGAAAAGTGCCTGTCGTGCTCCCAGACTTAACGACGGGGTCTCACTGGTTCTCTTCGGCACGACCGGCCACCGTGGTTGGCATTCTCGCTACCAACGCTGTGCGAAAAGAGTTTTCCATGCAGCGTGCAACGTTGTATCCGTGATGAGACTAGAGCACACGCCGCCAACACGGCCTATTAGCCAACGGTGGGAGCATACACTCGATCAGGTCTGTTTCTCGTCTCACGTCAGGCGCACGTCGTGTGACTAGCAAGCGACCAGTGATAAATGGATAGTCGGACTGATGGTGACGGTATCCGGAATGTCGTAGGTTTGTTTGCAGAGTCCTGTGTCTGCGGTTGAACCATCACGGTCAGTCTTTGCCAGTGAGATTCGTGTCTCAGGCCGCCCAACCCGAGGCCCCGCATTGCGAGCGTCGCGTCGCATCGGTCCGTAACTGTGACGGTTACGGCCCGCGGCGATGACGAGAGATCATGATGCGCGTGTTATGTGGTTGCAGGTTACTTACTCTATAGTAGAACAAGGTATCAGAGAACCCCATAGGGTGTTAAACCCGAAGACAGTGCCAATTTCTATTGACTTTATACCGCGTGCTGGACCACAAATAGCTTCGGAATCTTTCTTCTTACACTCTTGGTGGACTCCGGTCCAGGCCCGCATCTATCAGCATCGTACACATGTCGAAGCCGCCAAGTTCAAGTTCAAGTAACGGGCAGTCTTGTTCGTGGTAGAGTTAGCTTTACCGTGTTATTCTAGCCCACGTTCAGGGCTTAGAGTACCTCGGAATCATATGCCCAGTGACCGAAGTTCGTGAGAGGTGAGCGTACGCCTCGACTGACACGACTCTGTCCCTTGGCATACGCTGCACACGGCGGGTCACTGACCTTGGTATTCTACCGATGGGAATTTTTTCACGCGGTCCAACGGCCAGTGTGCGTCAGCAGCCATTGCTCCAAGGATTCCTCATACGGCTGTCGAAGATCATCACGCGGTTAGGGCAAGGTCCTGCAGAACTATTGATCCCGTTCCCAAGGACTTGGTAATACATTGAGTTAAGTAGCAATGGAAGATTTCATAAGTACACACACACCATTCAAAACTGCAACCTATTCCTCTTTCAAGTTCAATTAGCCATTAGTATCTTTTGTGGCAGGGCGAAATGTTACGATAATGCTGAAGGGGTTAACTTAGTACATATCTATACTCACTGGGGCGGTCCGCAAAGTGGTGACGGCAATCACAACGATCCTGAGGCTCCGTGGTGTATGGATCCGGGACAAGGTCCGCTGAGCCACCGGCCGCCGTTCTCCCCCCTTCCTTTTTTTTCATCAGGCGACGCAGCGAGCTGCGGCGCCTGAAGTGACCTCACAGTACGAGCTGTCAGAAAATTGAAACACCCTCTGTGACAATGTTCACAGTGTGCCCGTGAGTGAATATGTAATACAGTAGTTCAATTCCCAAAACTTTATTACGAACCCAGTGGCCCCACTAGTAGCAAGACCAAGGACACACATACATAGTATGGCACCTAGTTCTCACGAGTTCCCAGACTAGAACCCCATGATGCGACCCTGGCGGTAGACCAACTACAGCCGACCTTGTTTTCCTGTTCGAGGTTTGTGTGAACCTTCTACACGAGAGAAGTCGGGCGGCGCCACAGAAGAGTCGAGTGTGATCGGTGCCGTTGGTTGAAGGCTTCTGTCAGAAAGTCGGGAGCGGCTTCGTCCCAACCTGTCCTAACGGCTGTCAATTGATTGTGGCGTCACTTCAGGCTCATACTTACTTGGTTTCCGGCGTGACATAACGATACGGTGGCAGTATCAAGAAACGGCAGAGTATAAAATCGGTGCCGAAGATAGGCTAATGATATTAACCAAGTTCTCTGGACCATAGCATATACGAGTAAATGACATTGATGGGCCACGAAACTTCAGAAACTGAGGGAAAGATCATGTCGTGCAGGCTCACCGACTCGGACTCGTGTGTGAGCGGTCACGGTGTCACGCCGCTACCGTTTGGGTTGAAGTGAGCAACCAATCAGAGCGTGCCAGCTACTCCGCTGACCCGCCATTAGCGAAGGTACCCTAGTAACTTGAACTACCCCAGAAACGCCACAGCGCATGTCCACAAACTCAAGATTCAGTGGACATGCTTGAAGTCTCCGAACCGATGGATCCGAGACTACGGATATGTTCGAGGGAGGCGCCCGCGCACGGCAACTCTGAATTGATTGATCGGTTAACTCGTAGCATGCGAGTGTCGACTTGAAATACGTATAACTTGAGCATTTTTAAAAGCGTAAATCTCGCGATCGAACCACAGTCCGTAGAACCGAGCCCGAGTTCTTTTGAATGTAAATCAACGCGATCGACGGAGATTTTAGTCACTGGAGAGCGACGCGTCTAGAAGCGTTCTCAGGCTGATAAGTTGAGTGGCTTGGATCATATTCGATCCAATTCCGAGGAGGCGGCGCGCGCCGTGCAAGCGGGACCGACGACCCATCGAAGGCGACGGCGACGATCCGTCAATTTACTTATCCACCACATCGTTATCGGCTACCATCACCGCCACTATGTCCGACGGAGCATGGCATACCGTGTAAGCACCGTCCGTCCGTCCGTCCGTTTTTACTTGATCTAATGTCGCATATAGCACCGTTCGCATCCCGTTTGCGAGCATCAAGCATGCCACGATCGCAAAACAAGTCATCGACGTCGACGGCGAATTGCAAAAGGACGCCGTCAAGCGGTCTTTGACCGTAGAGGGCCACGAGCTGATCGCGTAAGTCTTTACGGCTCTAACCATACTTCGTCTTATCGGAAAATGTGCTGCTGACGATGATCGATGAATCTCAGAACGTTTCAGACCTTGACCGTCCGTTTGGCACGTCTGTCCGTTAACGGATTCTTGGAGAACCTCGATCTCGTCGTTCGAACGATAGGGGAATTCGGCCAAGAGGCCGCAGACAAGGAGCCAAGGACATCAGAGCTCAAGTAACAGTCCAATCGGAGGTCAATACTACTTTGATTTCACTATCGGTTACATCTGGCCATTTTACCAATCGACAAATAGCGTACAACTATCCAATGGTAGTCTATTCACTTGGCTTCGGCTTCCACAACCTCCGACTTCTTTTTCTTCTTGTTCTCCCGTAGTGGTTTCGCCAACAGGGCCTTTAGTTCCTCATCCTCCAGTTCTTTCTCGGTCTTGACCAGTTCTGGTTTGTACCAGACAGGCGGATGCGTGATCAGTAAAGGACCGGCAGGAAGGAGGGCGACGGTGAAATGGAATGCAGCCACAAACGTATTTGCAGGTGTGTACCTGGTAGACCAATATCAGAAAGCACATCTTGATCAAAGTGACTGTCACTTACACCACCTCGTATGGTTTCACCAGACTATGCGAAACGGCTTCCTGGAGACCCAGACGCGCTCTCTTCTCATCCTCCAATACACGGATGTTGATCGGGAATGGCCCAGCCTTCTTCTGCATCTCAGAAAACACGGCCCTAGAATTCTTCATTTTCAATTGATATGTGACCGTCCCTTCCTTTTGATAAATAGTCGTTCTCGAATCTTCCACTCGTGCCTTGAGACAAATCGATCAGTTGTGATCGCTACCCCAGATCAGGATGATCGAGCCTACCTTGCCGTCTTCCCCGGACGAGACGAGGATATCGATGCCATACACCTCATCTTCGGCAAACGTGATCGCCTCCATGTCCCGCCTCTGAGTTTCAGTGGGGTTCAGGATAATCCGCTTCTTCCCATCGATTACATTTTGCGTGTGTTGACACGAGAGCATCCCTGCCCCGGAAAAACGTCAAAAAGTCTATCAGACACAGGCCAGCGCGTCGCGATCGTGCACCATCGTCGACCCAACAGTGGACGCACGCACCTTCGACCGGTTTGCAGTTCCACGCCGCAGCGGCCTTGGCGACCGCATCCGTCACAGCCCAGTTCTTGTTCCCGACTTTGACCACTCTCACTGCAGCCTCAGCAGCATGCCAAGCCGCCTTGAGCACGTCCGCGCGTCTTCCTTCCACCGGATTTTCCTGGCTCGCTCCGACAACGATCGTTTCGGCGCTAATTGCCGCGAACCCGTCAATGTGCGCCCCGATATGGATCTTTACGACGTCGTCCTTGGCTAATGTTTGGGAGGAAAGGGTGTCCGAGCTGTATAATTATGACATGTGAGATACGATCGATCCAGTTCGATCGAAGAAGCGCCGAGTCGGCGGGGCGAGGCACTCGGGCATGAAAAAAAAAATGGAAAGAAGAAAGGCACGTACGCGAGAGGAGAAAAGTGGGCGACGGCGTTGTTGACGGAAATACACGTTGGGAAGGCGATGCCTACATAATCGTTCCACGTCGGTCAGAATGCGGGAGATTGGAGAAGCAAAGGGATGAAAGAAAGATGAGGGTGGATGAACAACAAGAAAGGAGGGTGTTGCATGCCTTTGGGAACCTTGACGCCTTTGATGGGTTTGTTGTACACCGCCGCGGTTGCCTCTTCGAGGAGCTTGTCCCCCCCGATGCAGAGATCGATGACCTTTGCACCCTCAACGGCGGTGGAGACGAGTTCTTTCATGACATCATTCACGATGTCCCCAGCTGTCTAAGAATTTCACGACATGATCAGAGCTCTAGATGGCTTGCACAGAGCGATATGGATGGCACACCTTGTATTTGGTGATGTCAGACTCAGATATCAATCGCGGCTTTTCAGCTGGTTTCGGAGCTTGTGCTTCGGCCATAACTATACACGTCGAAGAGGCTGTGAAGTGCGAGGAATGATCGTGAAGGAGAGTACAAAGGGAGTGCTCGACAAACGTGTTCGCTATTCGCTATAGTAGTAGAGTCCGGGCTACCAGCGGTAACCGTACGCCATCCTGATTTGGTAAATCTAATCCCCTGAGATCAGAAATAGCACCCAGTACTTCGGCCGACAGAGGTGAATGAATATGCTTTGTAACGATTCTGCCTACTATACAAACTGGTAGTGGGGGTATCGTGCCCTAGAATCTGCTGTCTAAATCTGTGCTAATTTCATCCGAGTTCTCGTCCCAGGTATCAAACGTTAGAAGGTATAATAATCGCGTTGGTCAGGTCCTCTGTTCGCCGGTATTGTGTCTTCTTTGAAGCATACGAACCCGCGCAATCTCCTACATAGCTCGAACTTTTCATCGAATTCAATTTCGTCGCTCAGAGGTAGAGAGTTGAACCAGGCGCGCCATTCTGGAGGTTTTCCAAGGGGTTCGTTCCAACTTAGCTCGGTTTGAATGCTTCCTCTGACGGAGGTACGATCGGCCATATCACTTGAACACGCAAAGTCAGTTTCGAGCGGAGGGATTAGAGGTGGACGAGGCTGCTCACTTTTCCCAATTGATCCAGTCACGCTCGAAATAGTCGCGGAGTGGATTCGTGGTAGATTGAAGTTCAACGAAATGCTTCTTGAGATA